>CAJQZN010034557.1:0-15952 GCA_907164685.1 Colias eurytheme | reverse complement strand
GCTTCTAAATGCAAAAATTTTTCGTATACATACCGAGGATATATACAGGTGTAACATACTAAAATATAACCGAAATCTGAAACCTGACCCTGAAATCTGTGTCCGCTTGGCGTGAAATGCCCCATATACTAGTTGGTCGAAAAGTTGTCGAAATGTGACCGTAACCACAAACTATAATTAATATCCTACTAATATTATAAATGCGAAAGTTTGTGAGGATGGATGTATGTATGTATGTATGTTTGTTGCTCTTTCACGCAAATACCTACTACTGAACCGATTACAATTAAATTTAACACACATGTAGATTAACAGAATAACTGAGGGTTTTTCTTTAAAAACGCGGGCGTAGCCGCGGGCGGAAATCTAGTTTTTATATATAGAGATGTACTATTACACAAAAATATAAATAAATTATCAACAAATACTCACTTTAGCCCGTTTTTTATGCAGTTTTCTTGCTAACACAGCGTCCACGCCATGTTTCTTGTGATATCCGGCAAATGCCTTCAATTTGCGCAGTTGCCGTCTCTCTCGCACTGTTAGCGGACCACTCCGGGCCTGTGTGTTTATGCTGCCTGGAAATTATATTATTAATTTAATTTTTAAGCTATTGCATAGCTTCTATCGCGGGCCTTGAGCGCGGGGACCGAATCCAGAAATTCCGTAACGAAAAACCCTCACGCTCCCCACGGGGACGGGCGCGGAGGTGTGGCTTGAAGGCATAGCATGCAATAGCTTTGCCGCGGCAGTCCCCGAGTGACACACGTCTTTTTTTATATTATTTTTAAAGCATTGAAATGCTTTATAAGTACACTAGCTGCTCCCCGCGGTTTCACGCGCGTGGCTCCGCTCCTGTTGGTCTTAGCGTGATGATATATAGCCTATAGCTTTCCTCGATGAATGGTCTACTAACACCGAAAAAACTTTATCGGACCAGCGCGTTCAAACAAACAAACTCTTCAGCTTTATATTATTAGTATAGATTTCTAGAATTAATCTTTAGTATATTAATTTTGATTTAATTTTAGACTAGATTATTACTTACAATATAACTCCTTCTCCGATCTCAATCCCTTAACATACTGCAACCTAGCCATTTGCAGGCACACCCTTAGCCGTCCCATTTGACTTATATACGCGGTTTGCAACGATTTCAATACATCTCTAGCTTCGCACACGGCTTCTTCCGCTGTGAATACGCCGGCACGCCTGGAATTATTAAATAAATGAAAAAAATAGATCATATGTATAGAAAATGCTTCTAAAATTAAATCAAGGGCCATCAATAAATGATTTAATAATAATTTTGAGACGTTTTGTAAGCAAACATATTTTCTGTGTAAAAATTTAACTTGAAATTCGACAACCACAGTCGCTAATCCTAAAAAATATCAATCTTCCTTACAATATTCTCAAAACCATTAATCACAATACTTCCACAATAACTACAGCTCTTTTTTTGTTGAAATTGATATTTTTTGTTTTATGGCATTCAAATGCTTTATAAATATAAATTTATAAAGAATAGAAAAAATTCGATCACGATGTGTCCCTTAGACACATAAAACTGAAAGAATAGAATAAATTCGATTGCTCTGGCGGGTCACGAGTGGCTGAGTTGGTCAGGCATCCGCCGCGGAATGGCGCGAAAGGATAAGGGTTCGAGTCCCGCTGAGTGATCGAATTTTTTCTATTCTTTATAAATTTATAACTCCAGCTCTTTCTGTCCCTTTTACCCTTTTACCACCACTTCACAAACAACTTTATATTCATATCCCTCACTTTGACCAACACTTTCACATATACCATTCACTATGAAACCCACACTTTGACCACTAATACTGGTCTAAGATCCGAACATAGGTCGACCTTCACCGGCGTGATAATAGAATGAGACCAATTTTATAATAAACTAGCTGCTCCGCGCGGTTTCACCCCCGTGGCTCCACTCCTGTTGCCCGTAGCGTGATGAAATATAGCCTATAACCTTCCTCGATAAATGGGCTATCTAACACCGAAAGAATTTTTCAAATCGGACCAGTAGTTCCCGAGATTACTGCGTTCAAACAAACAAACAAACAAACAAACTCTTCAGCTTTATAATATTAGTATAGATGTAGTCTATTAAAAAATCTATTAAAGATGGGTTTACTGAAAAAATCCTGGACAGGACATTTTTAGTTGATTATTTAAAAAATCTTTTTATTTTTTTAACTATGCAGTGTTGAGACAATAAACAATTTTGTTATAAAACAGCGCTCATGCTGATATATATTTTTTTTCTATCATCCCATCAAGTGAAAGTAACTGGTACGGACATGCCTGTTTATACCTGCCAACCTAGCAGTTTGTCCAGGTAAATATTAGAAAACCCTATGACTGCACATTCTGTAGGTTTCATACTTCAAGTCTATTATAATTTTTTTTATTATCTTGATAAGTACTGCAATTAATAAAAAAAAATATTTTTTAAAAATTAATTAAAATATCCTGTCCAGGATTTTTTCAGTCAACCCATCTTTAATAGATTTTTTAATAGACTACATTTATTATAAAATTGGTCTCATTCTATTATCACGCCGGTGAAGGTCGACCTATGTTCGGATCTTAGACCATACTGACCATAGCGGTTTATTCTCACACGGAACCGGTTCATTTTCATCCACATCTAGAATATCATCCTTAACTTCGACACGCGCTATCACTGTCGCATACCTAAAAACTAACAATTTCCCTTACAATACACTCTAAGCCATTGTCTACAAACTAACACAATTACTCAACACTTTATTTCCCAATGCTTCTCCACTTTGCTCACTACTTTTTAATCATCAGGTTTTGACTGACGGTCTTAGTTGGTAGTAACCCTGCCTTCCAAGCGATGGGTTCGATTCCCACCCAGGGCAAATATTTGTGTGATGAATATAGATGTTTGCTGTGTCTGGGTATTAACTATTAATTATCTACATAAGTATTTATTTAAAATCTTATATATAAAATTCTCGTGTCACAATGTTAGTCTGCATACTCCTCCGAAACGGGTGGACCGATTCTCATGAAATTTTCTGTGCATATAGGATAAGTCTGAGAATCGGCCAACATCTATTTTTCATATGTACCACGGGCGAAGCCGGGGCGGACCGCTTTATATATGTATGTTTATCAATCATCTGGTTTCCATAACACAAGCAAAAGCTTAGTATGGGATCAGATCGTGTCGTGTGTGAAAATTATCCTGAAATATTTATTTATTTACTTATACTCCTCGCTTTTACCACCACTTTAACTTATACCGCACACTTTGACCACCACTTTCACTTTTACCCCACACTTTGACCACTTATACTATAATTGTATCTTTCTTCGTTATTATACTGACCATAGCGGTCTATTTTCACACGGAGCCGGTTCATTTTCGTCCAAATCAAGAATATCGTCTGTAACTTCGACACTATCGGCATCACTGTCGCTACAGGCTGCACTTTCCATTATATTCCGACATACTGTAGTGTTCACTGCTGTTGCTTCTATTTCTTCTGAAAATTTAATAAACACATCATTTTTAGTATAAATTATAAAATAAAAATAATAATATGTGCGTGTAGTTGTGTACACACGTAAGAAGTGAAACTTCTTTATGACCTTATTTTTCAAAAAATAATTTACTATATGAAACTTTACAGAAATACGTCGAATCACGCTTGGTAGGGATAAGCAAAAGATGGCGCGTAACGGAAAAATGTCACGCGTAACGAAAAAATGTTACACTAAATTTTTTTCCAACCCCGATAAAGAAGTTTCACTTCAATAACAATTTAATATCTAGTAGTATGTAGTTAGTAGTAATTAGCCTGGAAGAGAGCGCTGACAAGCGATAAGGTTGCCTTATGTGCTATGCATATTTTCCATTTCTTTTAATATTATGTATTGCAACTTTTAATGGTACATAAAATTGTTAAATAAATAAATAATTACATATTGCAATTCAGAAGATTGTCATCCCAATCGTTTAATAATTAATTCATCTTTAATTCTTTTAATAGATATGTGAAGAAATCTTATTTACTCTTGTATTTTAATTACTATTGTCAATTATGAAAGATGAACTTATTAAAAATATTTTTAAAGCTTTTTAAACCCTGCATAAAACCTAACCTGTCAGGATAAGCACAAACTAAGCTGTTGTTTTCAACTTATATTATATAGTTGCGCCTATTTTTTCATTTCTTTACCACATAACACTTAATATGAAAGGTTGATTAAATGTAGTTTTAAAACTTTTATATTTGGTCTTGTTTTAGTTAAATCTTTGAGCCACAAGGCCGCCATTTGTACATTTTAAATGGTATTGTTTTATTTTTATTTTAGTATGTTGTACAATAAAGAGTAAATAATTAGATAAAAATAACTCAAAAATACTCACTAAACGGATCAACAGCATGTGTAATAGGCTCGTGGTCAGCTGGATCGCTCACTACTGAAACGGATGACGCGCAAGATGTTGTACGAGTACGTTCTGGCCTGAAAGTCAAAGTGGAGGTCAAAGGTAAAGTGAAAGTAAAGGTAAAATGGAGGTCAATCAAAGGTAAAGTGAAAGTAACGGTAAAGTGACGGTCAAAGTCTAAGTTAAACTGAAATTGAATGTTAAAAGTTAAATGGCAAATTCACAAGGGCCCCATTTTAAAGATAGAGGCCATTGTTTAACAACTAAGTTGAATGAACATGTTGAGAATTTTATGTCAACATGTTGCTGGCAAAGTGGCCTGTTGCAAACTTGAATACCAAGAAACTGTATAAAATACTCTGAGCTTTAGAATTTAGATGCATATAATTGAATAATACAGCTTTTTTGTATAAAGCTAAATATTTTGCACAGTCTAACATGTATAAATTATTGGTAACTAGCTTTCCACCCGCGGCTTCGTCCGCTTTGTCTAAAACCTACTAAATTATATACTAAAACCTTCCTCGAGAACCACTCTATCTATTAAAAAAAACCGCATCTAAATCCGTTGCATAGTTTTAAAGATTTAAGCATACATAGGGACATAGGGGCAGAGAAAGCGACTTTGTTTTATAGTATGTAGAGATAAGAGAAATTTTACTCACCGTATATAATGTTGCAATTGATTCAACAATGTCTCCGTAGTTGTAACGGGCGGAGGCGGTGCCGCACTGCGTTGTCTATTTTGTAGTGCTGCGTATGCGTGCTCGAAACATAACCTGAAATTTATAAATAAAATGTTTTTAGTATGCATAAACAATGGAGAATGTTCACTAATTTTGATTATTAGCAATCCATATTCTCTGTCAAAAATAAATAATACTAGTGAAAAAATTACTTCGATACGTCAATTAGTTTTCGATTTAGAAGTAAAACAAGTTGTAAACGCCCGGTGATGGTGTGACGTCACACCACAACACGCTCAATCTGGCTCACTCAGTCCGCTAGCGATCGCGCGCCCGTGCCGTCGAAATTATAATTAAATACTTTTAAAAATGTCCAATTTAAATACCAGAAAATCATGTGTTGTTCCTAAATGTAAAAATACAACTACCAATTCGAAGGATAAGTTGTTTTTTATAGTTGCAAAGGACGTAAACAAAAAATGGTCGAGAGATGCAAAACCTTTGGTGTCAGAATTTTCCGTGTTCTTACATAGTACTACATAATATTATAATATTTTGAGAACATTGCAGCTGTTTTGCGTTATCCTTTGTTTTCTATACAAGTTTTAATCTATACTAGATTGTGCTTCTGCTCTGCTCGTATGGGCTAAGTATAGGTAGGTAGATTTTTTCTTGTTTTAAGTTGAGAATGATATGGAGAACTATACTAAAATATAAGTTGGTCGGGGGAAGAATTAAACAAAAACAGGGTATAGTTCCACACAAATTCAAATGTCAACAGGAAAATGAAGATAAACCTCAGAGATCAGCAGTGCAAAAACGCAATCGTATAGAATATTTTGAGAAACTATTAAATAAAGATGAAACTTTGGCATGACTGTTATTTTATTAAACGAACTAGCGACCCGCCCCGGCTTCGCACGGGTGCAATGCTGATACTAAATAGTAAATACACTACAGAAAAACTGTGAACGTTTGTATCATGTATAAAAACATAGCAGCCCGCTCCGGCTTCTCACGGCCACGGGTATAAAATATATAGCCGGGCGGGCGGCCGGTACCGCCGCAAACGCTACGTCCCGCAATTTTTAAATCTGTAATATCTTCGAAAATATTCACTTAAATCATACGGTGTAAAGGGCCATTTAGATCTATATTAAATGAAAAATGTATTCAAGGTATTTAATTGGTTAAGGATTAATGCTGTATTGGTTAAAATCGCATCGAAAATTAGCCATTATTTGTCGTAAAAAGTAAATGACAAAAAAAAGTTATTGTGGGTTATCCATAAGAGATAGAAATATACCATCGCGGACTTTTCTGTAGACCTTTTCAATGTGTATAATACTTAGTACATTATTTTGATAAAACTCATAGGGTTCATCCTGCGTTTGCAATGTAAGCGGAAAATATGTAATTTTTTACGACATCACATTAGAAACCTCAAAAATAACAGTACTTCTCCACTATTTAATGGATGTTATTATACATATAAACCTTCCTCTTGAATCACTCTATCTATTAAAAAAAACCGCATCAAAATCCGTTGCGTAGTTTCAAAGATTTAAGCGTACAAAGGGACATAGGGACATAGGGACAGGGAAAGCGACTTTGTTTTATACTATGTAGTGATAATAATTAGTAATTACTATTATTGGACTATTAACGAAATTCGCGGATGAAAACCCATCAAAATACTGCGCAAGCTATAACACCTACTACAGCGCTGCCGACTTGATACTAAGCGCGGCCGCGCGGCGCGTTGTGACGTGACGTCACAAGCGGTCACGTGACTATTAGCGGGACTCGATATTTTTCGAAACTTTGAATGCGTATAAAATCAAAACTACTTGGTATTTTTGACTACGACAAAAACTAGTGTATTTGTATACATACAGGCTTTACTGAGACACAATTTCAAGGGATTTGGCATACCTAGTAACATTCTTCATTATAAAAACAGATGTTAAACAGAAAAAAATTGGTTGCCTGTAAAGTCGGTATACGGGCGAAAGTTTTACGTGACAACGACTTTTTATGTCTGTCTCTCTCGCTCTTAGGCGGGCTAACCATGCCCGCGTGCCTCTCACTCGCTCTCATTGTGAGCGCATAACGTGAGCGGAGCGTAACGCAGTTTCTTGAAGTGTCACCCGGCAAACCAATTTATAAGACGTTATGTCACGTCAAAAAGATATTCGTACTATACTACATCTATTATAATATAATGTTATAAAGCTGAAGAATGTTTTTGTACGCTTGAACACGCTAATCTCAAGGATTACTGCGAAGATATTGACAAGAAAAATTAAATGTTAGATAGTCCATTTATTGACTATTTATCATCACAATAAGATCAATAATAGTGAGGCAATGCGAGTAAAACCGCGGGGTATAGCTAATAATATTATAAATGCTGTAAACTTGTCCATCTGTCTGTCTCTTCTTCACGCCTAACCTACTGAACTGAAATAAATGGACATTGAATAGGATTTGTCCCGAAAATTACATGTGAACGGCAACTATGTGGTTCTTCCTTTGATATATTATTATTTTTCATTTTTTTTATTAAAATAGCAACTGGTTGCCCCTAGCAACCGCTACTCGTTGCCCCTAGCAACCAACTCACCCCTGCTCCCTATCAGCAGGTGCGGGCAAGTTACAGCGCTTGCCCGCAGCAGTCACATGGCTGCACTGCCTATAAGGTGCTGTGGTATCGTAGCCCCGTTGCCCATAGCAACCGCTCACCGTTGCCCCTAGTAACCAACTTACCCCTGCTCCCTATCAGCTGGTGCGGGCAAGTTACACCGCTTGCCCGCTGCAGTCACATGACTACACTGCCTGTAAGGTGCTGTGGTATCGTCCAATATGTGCCGAGCGCAATATGCCCTTCCGGAGACCACTGGTAAAGGACATTCGTAGGTACGGTGCCCGCAAGTACGGTGGCGGGAGGCTATTTCCTTTTGTAGCTGCAAATTACGAATTAAATTAAATTAATTAAACATAAACATAAAAAATACAACAATATTATAATAGGACCTGATGATTAAAAGATAATATGACCTGCTGCCTAATTTAATTTAATTAATAATTTTATAGTGTGTAATTATTACCATAAGTGTTTCTAGTACTTTTGGGTAAAATTGGCCAGTTAGTCATCTTGAGGATAGTGTGTGTTTTGTTTAATTTCACCAAATACATGTTTATAACAAATATGCTGTACATATGGAAATATAAAAAATGGTAATGATCAGGTAACATTTGATGAATAGATTAAGTAATTAAAATATTAATGAGTAATGACCTATTAAGCTGATTATTGTACAAATTTAAACATATAAATGAGGTAAACTCTAAAAGCCAGAGTAAGGTGGTTAAAGCAGCAGGGCATAGCTAGTCACTACATAGTATAAAACAAAGTCGCTTTCTCTGCCCCTATGTCCCTTTGTATGGTTAAATCTTTAAAACTATGCAACGGATTTTGATGCGGTTTTTTTTAATAGATAGAGTGATTCAAGAGGAAGGTTTTAGTATATAATTTATTAGGTTTTAGACAAAGCGGGCGAAGCCGCGGGCGGTAAGCTAGTTAATAATATAAGTAAAAAATAAGATCTACCTCTGCTCTTAATCTCTCCTCCTCCTGTTTCTTCACCAGTTCAGGGTTTGGCGGCTTTATCGACTTCACATTGGTTATCCTGATGCCCGACCTGCCCCCTCGGCTGAGCATCCTGACTTTTGGTAGGTGTATCGCTTTCCTTGGCTCTGACATGTCGCTTGGTGATGTATTAACTGAAATTATTTGTTATTTAATTTAATATAATGAAAACTCTCTATATATGTATAATAGACTTTGTAGTATGTATGGATCGGATGATAAACAACAAGGTAATTAAAATTTAAATTGACTAAAATTTATGTTAAAATTGGACAGATCATACCATATGCAAAAAAAAATGTAAACTAGGTAAATGTGACTAATTAAATCATAAATGCCTACTTACGATCCGAAATCCGTATGTTATGTGATTCTAAGTTATTTTTGTTTTCTCTTTTTATTAAAAACATGTTTAAATATTTAAAAGAATATTATACAAAGTAGATTAATCAATTTTTACACCGTTAATCAAGGCAACTGTGTAATTAATCTATTTTTGGCTAGTAAAGTATTCTAACTTCGACGAATATGCACACGTAGTTCATAAATTTGAAATCAGAATTGATTAAAAATATTTATTTCATTCATTTTCATTTTTCATTGTCTGTGACCGCCAAAATTACAAAAACGTATCAAGTTGTGTACTAATTATTTGTTAATTATCTTCTGCAGCATATTTATTCCATTCAGATAACAAAAAATGACACAAAAAAATAATTAACTAATTTTCATCATATTATCAATGCTTCAAGTCATTAGTTAATGGATTTCTTAAAAAATAATCACGAAACATATTGTAAACAGTGGCGGTCGGCCATTTGCACCGTGTGACAGTGAATCAAGGTGCGTTTAATTAAAGTTCAATTTTCTGTTTAAAAATTAAGCAATTCATTATAAAAATATGCATAAAACATAGAGAAACGTTTACACTTTAAAATAAAATATAGTGGTGTAGTGTAACATACCTGTGCTTGTTGCAGAACATCATTCAGTCACCGGAGACCTTGCTTCGAAATCACTGAAATTTTACAATGGCGGCCGTGTAACTATACATGTATAGATAGATAGTTCAAACAAAATTTTTACGTAACATTTATGTGAAAAAGAAGTGTGTTTTAAGTTTGATATATTAATTAATTTATATTTAGTGGACAATTCATTGGTTTTCATTCAAAAAATGGTTAATTCTATTTTATAAATCACTCAAATGTTAACGTGTTCTACATCCGTTTGTCGCTGTCATAGCGCTATCCTTTTCCCACTCACGCACATAGACGGAGAACAACTCTCCGTCGTGCTTCTTCGTACACAGTCATTGGAACATCCGTTCAATGGCTGGTGCCCAAGAAAAATGGTATTTTACAAAAGAGCAACTACAGAATTCACCAAGCAGAAAATGCGGTTTAGATGCAGATAAAGAATTAGCATATCGGCAGCAGGCCGCAAATTTAATCCAGGATATGGGCCAGCGGCTTCAAGTGTATCCTTTTTCAATAAGTGAAGTTCAATGTTTTTGTCGAGTCATGTGGGCTAAAACGTGCTTAAGTGTGTCCAAACAGTGTTTTATTTATGAAAACAACGTTGTTTCGCGTTAAAATCGCGCTGTGATCGATAAAAAAAGTGTAGTGATATAGTTTTTGTGAAAAAAGCCATGACGAAATTATAACATGGGTTGACGCCGTCAGGCAGGTCACTTTCGCTTTATTGCTTGGGATTTCCCGTGAGTATTCTCGATTTCTAAGAATAACAATTAGTGCATTGATTTTCCTCAACAATAAATGTGTTTATAAAATATCGATGAAATAAGGTTAGAACGCGTGATGCGTGTTATTTTTTTTTAGGTCAGTGCACCTTGATTGACAAACGTAGGACGCTCAACGCCTGCGTGGTGACGTAGAGTTCATCCGTCTGACTCCAAAATTAACCGCCTTTACGGTATTTGCGCGGTAAAATGAATCATATTATGTACGATTTCTCAGAACTGGCACGTGTAGGTAATTCGCGATAAGAATGTTTTGCTATACACTTACTACGCAAATTGCTAGGAATATTGCAATGTTCGCATCGCAGTATGAAAATATTGCGTATTGATATTCGTCGTAGATGTAGCGGATAACAAATGTTTTGTAGTTGTTATCCTCTGCCCACCTTAACCTATGATTTATTTACGTTGAAGATTATCTTACTCCACATGTAAAAAGTCAATGTACATAACAATGATGTTTTTAAACGTCTATACATCAATACCATCATTCAATTGACACAAAAGTGTACATAAATTTAGACCAGACATTTCTTAAAAATGTTTTTTGCACGTCCTTCAAACGGCAGGATTTTATTCAACAGTATCAAATGCTATTTTTCTACCTGCCTGACCTATGTCACATAACAAAGGTAAATTCCTGTGTACACGAATTTTGCTACAAGTGTATCACCTGTCTTACAATAAAAAAGGTTTACTACCTGCGCTGAGTATCCTTATAATATACAGTGTAAACTCTATATAACGACACTCCATTTAACGTCAAACTCCGTATAACGTCAAGATTTCTCGACTTTGGTTGGTTTATATTGTTGTCTATACAATAATACACTCCATATAGCATCACGCTCACTCTAATTAACGACCACAATAAGACATTACCACTAGGAACTAGGACTAGGAAGTACTGACTAAGTTGCCGAAATCAATGAAAATGTAGTTGTTTACATTCTTTTTTACTGACATACCGAAGATTCTCAGAAATGCAGTCGTAGAAAAATAAAGAAAAAATTCTGCATGCCGAAGAAGATGGACGATCTGCCAAAAAATTGAAGAAACCTCAATATGAAGACCTTGATCAAGCGATGATAACATGGTTTCATAGGCAATGTCAAAATAATATTCCTGTCTCGGGACCAATCATGCAATTTTCCCTTTCTCTCCATTTAACGACCACTCTCTATAACGTCGAAAAATGCACGGTCCCTTAAGTGACGTTATATAGAGTTTACACTGTATTTGTATTTGTTTAGAATATTTTCGTAATGTTTTTGCAAGGTGCTACATTTGACTTTTACACAACTTTAAATTTAATACAAAACATCTTTATTTTCATTAATAACAGGACAATTAACGCATGATATAACAGATTTTACAATTACAAGTCATGAGTGTTAATTGCAATATAATTGATGTGAGTAATTAACAAAGAATGTTTTAATGCTTCACTGAGGAAATTAATAAAACATGCACACTGTCAAGGTTAATGTAGACGAACCAACTTGACCTTCCAAATGATTAGAATTATCATAATGTCAATGACCAAAGATTATTTTTGTGGCCGTCTCATACAGAATGTTTTCTATGATTAACATGTTTGCTTTTGATAGCAAAACTTCTTAGTTATGTTCTTTATAATATTATGTTTTTAGTTTTCAACAGAATAATCATTCAACCATCCTACTGTTTATTACGTTTGAACTTATTTATTAGTGTCCGACCGAAACCGGTTTCCAGGCCGAAACCGAAACCGAAACCGAATGTTCGGCCGTGGCTTCAGTTTCGGCCGAAACCGAAACCGAAACCGAAACTCACGTGGTCAAGTATGAAATTTCTAAAAATACTGAACTTTGGTGCATTTTACCTATTATTTTGCCTTAATTAGGGCATGAATTGAAAATACAGTATGTATATTAAATTTGTTGTAATCATTTATCTATACTAATATTATAAAGAGGAAAAGTTTGTAAGTATGTATGTATGTATGTATGTATGTATGGTTTTCACGCATAAACTACTGGACCGATTTCAAAAATTCTTTCACCATTAGAAAGCTGCATCTTTACTGAGCAACATAGGCTATTTTGCATTTTCAAAAAAATTAGAGATCCTTACCAAAAATGCAATAATGTAACCCAAGGTGTAAAAAATTCCTCAATGAAACTTCTGTCATCGCGTGCGCTGCGGAATCTATTGAAGATAGAACAAAAAAATGTTCTACGGTATTATAGAATGGATCAATATCTACAAGAAAGTCCGCGATACCATATTTCCATCTTCAGTAGTTATGTTACTACAACAACTTTTTTACGTTTTCAAAGTAAATAGAAGTGCCGACAGTAATCAAACCATGTTATCCATACACATATATTAATCCTTATCCCATTAAATGATGTTTTATTATAGACTGTTTCAATACCAGCAAAATACTTTTTAAATGAAAAGAATTGGATATTCCATTCAAAAGATATAACGAATTTTTAAAAGTGTCAATCTACAGAAAATAGTAGGTATACTGTTCGAGCAGGCCGTAGTGCGGGGGTCACGGAGGAATTCTACCAATATGCGTCTTGACGGAACACAGTGGGGTTTTGGTCGGTAGGAATCCGACATAACCCACGGCCCCTCCCCCGGAGGCCGTGGGTATCTATGAAAGATTTTCCCACTAAAACAAAAAAAAAGGCCGTAGTGCGGGACGGGGTAAAGGTGATTTTCATGTGATTAAAAATTAAACCTATAGTCCGACCTATAGTAGACTTTTCACTGTAACGATATCGCTGTCTATGCGGGTGAAACCGCAGGGCATTGCTAGTTTAATATAAAATAAAAATAATACTTTTAAAATATTAATAATAACAATTTTAATTTTTATTATTTTTTCAAATTAAGTTCTCAGTAAAATCAGTCATCTAAATCAAATCAGTAATTGTTACTGTTACTTTAAATACTTTAATACATACTTCTTCTTCTTCTTCTTCTTCTTCTTCTTTTTCAAATGGCAACTCCCGATCCCAGTGAGGACGGATTCTGCCAATGTCAAGTTTTGAACGGATGGTCAGTTTAAGTTAATGCTTATGTTAAGCGTGCTCTGTGCTGAGGAAAAATCACGGTTGAGATGATTTACTTTTTATTTACTGAAAGACTTCTTACATGGAGCTGTATAACCTGACAAAGAACAAATATTAGTTATAGACAACACAACACATCACAAAAGCATAACATAAAATAGGTATAGGTAGTCAGTGGGAGTTCAAAATTTTAGATTGTTAAAATTGATAAATTTTGATAGGATATTCACAAATGAGGTAGGGACAAGGCAAAGTAAACACTTAAAATTAGTAGGGAGGGGAACATCTGGGGGAAGGATATCCAGAAGTGAGATACGGAGCTTAGGGCAAACAAAGAATAAATGGTCATAACTTCCTTCGTCTATACCACACTCACAGAGAGAATGGATTGGTATTTGTACTTACAAGAATAATCAGTCTCTTTTCAGGTACCTCTTATATAAAAATAATTATTATTAATTACTATTACACCCAGTTCCAATATCAACATAGATAATCAAAAATTGTTTCCACCAGCGTGGGTCAACCAACCAGCGTCCGTCAAAGCGTTGCCGAGGAAAACGAAGTTAGGCGAGCGTGAACGTGTATGAACTAAGTTCATTGAACTTGCCAAAAAAGTTTCGGTTTCGGCAACAGTTTCGGCCGATTTTGGCCGAAACCGAAACTGCGGCCGAAACTTGATTTTTGGCCGAAACTCGGCCGAAACCGAAACCGAAACCGAAAGTTCGGTCGGACACTATTATTTATATTTTCTTCTCAGCTTGTTGTCTTGATACTTGCCAATGAACTATATCTAGACAATTGAGTATTTGAATTAAAATTTTTTTTGTGATAAATGGAAAGATTATATATTAGTTTTATAACAAAACTGTTTTTATTTTTATTTTATTTGCAATAATTCAAAAGTTATTTCAAAATAAAAATTAGTCTTTGAATCCAGTACCGAAGACACGCCGACAACTCCCGAAGCGTCACCCGAGCGCGTGTGACGTCATAATGTTAGTTTTCACTCATTGCAGTTGATAGAAAATTAAATATAGTCTGAAAAACTAAACAGGATAAAAAGATAAATTCATGAATTTATTGTATTGTTACCGGGTTTTTATAAGTATACAAAATTTAAATTAAATCCGTCGGTTTATAGTGGGTCTAAATCGAATCGAAAGGAGAATTGGTTACATACAAACATATGTTTTAAGTTGATCCTGGCGATCCTTATCAGGATAAATTTATGATATTATTGTATTGTCATCGGACCTTGATAAGTGTTCAAAATTTGAACAAAATCCGTCGGTTTTAAGTGGGTCAAAATCGAGACGAAACTTCGAAAGGAGTCGGTTACATACAAACATACAGGTGAAGCTAATAAAAGAGTGTTAATAATAAATACAGTGTTTTGATCTATTTAATTTTGTTGTCATTATTAAATTGCATATTAATTATATTAATTGTTAATTACATTATTTAAATTTATATTAAAAATGGCGAACCTCAAAAGTTATCGTTTTGTACCATTATGTACGAATACTACAAAGGCAACTCCTGACAAAAATCGGTGATCATAAATATATCATCATCAAGAACTATTCATACAATTCGTAACTAACTAACTAATTCGGAACCAACTAACAAATCGTATGTAAACGCTATGTACTGCAGTTAATAATAGCTATAACATTATGACGTCACAACTGTGGTGACCAGTCATGGCGCGTTTTTAGTCACGTGATTCTAACTTAAATTTCATCAATTTTTAATTGCTTATAATTAACGGAAAAAAATTTTTTTGTAAGTTATTTGCATTAAATATCAATATTATTAATAATAAAGTTTCAAAATACATAAAAAAAATCAATAATTTTTTTTTATTCAAATACTCAATTAGCCATAATTTTACATAGTTTTGTTTTTCCTGTAGTTTGTGTAGAAATATCCTGTAGAAAGAAAAATTATATAGTTACTAGCTATGCCCCGCGGTTTCACCCGCATTGCTCCGCTCCTGTTGGTCTTAGCATGATGATATATAGCCTATAACCTTCCTCGATAAATGGGCTATCTAACACCGAAATAATTTTTCAAATATGACCAGTAGTTCCTGAGATTAGCGTGTTCAAACAAACAAACTCTTCAGCTTTATAATATTAGTATGGAAGTATGGATTTCAGTATAGTGTTTCATAAAATATTAGTCACCAATGCTATAGCTTTTTGCTATATTGTTTTTCCTGTAACCTTATCACAAGGATGCGGTAGAATTAGATTATACTATAAAATAATGCAACAACAACACTCTTATCTACCCTTGCAGTATTTAGCCTTCATGTTGTGTTGAAAATTT
>CAJQZN010034555.1:19435-30857 GCA_907164685.1 Colias eurytheme | reverse complement strand
AGCGATCGGTGTGATTGAATTAAGTGTGTCGTTTAGTTGTCTTGGCGAGGGTTGATATCGGGAATCGGGATTGAGTGATTTTAGTGTAATTTCTATAAGATAATTGTTAATTAAATTAACTTGGTTACTGATAGTTTGTTTAACAAAAAGTATTTCAATGTTTGCGGCGTTGAGCACTTTTTCTGTAATGGGTATAAAATCTTAAACTCGCGTCAGGACACGTGACCTGATCGAAAAAGCGTAAGACGGATACCATTCCAAAATATCAAACATGCTCAACGTTAATAATCAAGTTTTCACTTCTGCCGGCACTCCCGGAGTGCAACCCGTCTTTTTTTTTAATGCAGTGTTGGTATGTTTTATTTATCTTTTCTTCTGGTTACAATGACTTATAGCTTATGTAAAATGACTTAAAAAGTGTTATATTTAACATCTTCAGGTTTTTTCACCTGCAAGTGGTAAATCGAACCTGACTCTTCCAAAAAAAAATAACCTACTACTCCATTTTATAATGAAAAAGCAGGAAGATGCAAATTACAGCAGCTACATTAAATCCTTGCCAAAACACTAACATAGCGAAATGTGTTAATTCCAAACAATGGCTGATAATGTTTCCTGGCTCGACATAGGGCACAAGACAATGTGCGAGGCAAGCAGACGGAAAACATTGGTCTCGGTGACCGCGCTGGAGCTGAATTATTGCCTTATTTCTTATATTATAATAATATATTGCCTTATTTATCTTAATAGTATAGGTACATAAATCTCGTGTCACAATGTTTGTCCTCAATGGACTCCTAAACCACTAAACCGATTATAATAAAATTCGCACACCATGTGTAGTTCGATCCAACTTGAGAGATAGGATAGTTTAAACATGTAGGTACCACGAGCAAAGCCGGGGCGGACCGCTAGTATCTTATATAATATATGCTGTAAATAATAAAGTGTTAGACGTAACTTTTGATTTAATATTTTTGTGGATGAATAATTGTCACTGTTTCCTGTCCGAACATGTTTAGCTGTCGAATACTATAAATTGCCGCGTTCCTTTGACTCGTGGCGCATTCGTACGAATCGTGCCTAGGGGCTCGGACGCTGTTTATACGACGTTCGACCCAACTACCCTCACTTTACTAATAGTCGTTGACTAGCTGCGTTTTGTTATCAACTACCTACATCAATTAGGTAGCTGTGTAGAATCGCAGTACATTCTTATTACATTTCAAACTAATATTTAACCTTGCCTCGCTCGTTATTTCTTATATCAGAAGCGGGATAGAATTCAAGCCTACACTTGTTAATTGTTTTGAGTTTTGTAACGGCATACTGGCGTTTGTGTTTTTTCGTTCGTTGTGTGAAGTCAAAGTTTGTTACGTGGATTATTGTAACGGGAATGTAGTTCATCGAAGGAATTGTGTGTAGTGATCCAAATCGCTAGTTGAACTCTGGCGTTGAGGTATTGTCTAGTCGCTGACGTATCGTAGTGATGTATTTCACTAGTCGTACGAGCGTAGATATACCAAGATACGCGAACGGAGTGCCTATGTCATGTGGACGTGGTTATTGTTCTGTCAGGTCAGTCTGGCCGAGGCAGGATGGTTGTGTAATCCCGAGATGAACTACCGTAGTGTTTTAATACGAGAAAAGGCGTACGAGGACGTACGATTGTCAGTATGGCCGTGTTAGACGTAACTTTTGATTTAATATTTTTGTGGATGAATAATTGTCACTGTTTCCTGTCCGAACATGTTTAGCTGTCGAATACTATAAATTGCCGCGTTCCTTTGACTCGTGGCGCATTCGTACGAATCGTGCCTAGGGGCTCGGACGGTGTTTATACGACGTTCGACCCAACTACCCTCACTTTACTAATAGTCGTTGACTAGCTGCGTTTTGTTATCAACTACCTACATCAATTAGGTAGCTGTGTAGAATCGCAGTACATTCTTATTACATTCAAACTAATATTTAACTAGCTTCGCATCTTAATTTCTTATAAAAGTTTATAATAGATATTTGACGTCTTGGTTCCTCGGGTAATTAATTATAAAGTAGGAACTGTGCTAGGAATCACTGAATCAGTCTTTCAATGATCGCGTTTACTGTAATTGGTATATTTTCGATAATATACCTAGTGCAGAAATTACATTAAATGATGATACTATTTTCTTTAATACAAAGTTCTAATTTTTTCTTGAACTTTGTTCATTTTCCATTAATATTCTCTTGATTTATAATTAATAAGAAAAAGGAAATTAATTCAAATTTGTTTTAGGGAAATGTTTACCTATATTACTGAAAACGTAGTAGATAATCATCTACTCACGTTTTCCCATTGATAACGTGTTAAAAAATTAATTTAACAGGTTTTGTTTCGTCATATTAAACGTAAAATGCAAAGTAAGAGAAAATAATGTATTCCTTGAATATTGGTGGCGCCGTTCATTACCTTTGAATTTCGACTTACGAGTAGGTACTTGATGGTTTGTTCTACTTTGTACTTTATTTCAACTGCACTTATATTAAAAAGAGGATTATTTTGTATCGCGATTCGCGAACACTGGTAAAAATATACATTAATAAAATAATCTATTCAGGAAAATCACTCCGTTGCCACCTAAGAATGTAATGAAGAAAGTATTATATTTTTTAAAGCTTACTTCTTCTTCTTCATGTCGCTCTTGACAGAGCGGTCGGGGCCATCATTTGGTATCATGGTCAGATGTAATCTTCCGTCATTCTGCTACATTCGTGCAGAACGCTGCATGCTGCATTCAATTTCAGCAATTCATTTTTATATAACAGATTTTTTTTAACAGGGTTACAAGTAGAATAAGACATAATACCCGGAGCGGCGGCATACATCCATATTAATTTGAACCATATTTCATTGTATTTAATTCATATGCTAAATAGAAGATCTTTACTGCGTTGTTATTTGAAAATTTGAACTCAATTTTTGTTTATAGTAGGTATTTGGGTTATTCCCTTCAAAAGTATCTCTTTATTCATTGTATTTAAAGATAAATAATTATAACAAATAGGTAGTTGTGTGCTTTATTTTGAAAATTCAATACATTACGTTTAAAAACAAACGTAAGTAAAAATTAGAGTTGAATTCTACGAAGTATAATTTTACTTGAGAATTGATTACAATAAATTGATGTACAAAAAAGCTTCAACCCGGGCTTAACGTAGGTTTAAAAGAGCTTCTATTATATTATAGTATTCAGGAAGATAATATCTGATGTTATCAGTATTATAATAAACATAGGTAAGTTTAGCCAAATCACATGCAAGAGCAGCAACATATTTTCGTGAAAAGGTAAAATAGGTGTATGGTGGGAATTTCTACAAGAATAAGGTCATGCCCTCGCCCTCAAAGTTCTGTATCACACTATTTATTATTAAAAACCACATTAACACAAAAAATCTAGTAAAAATATGTTCCATACCATAAAAGCATTGGCGCAGAAATCACAGCTTCGCATTCGTGCATATTTTCCGCTGCTATCTTTTTGCTCCATCGAGTGTCGATATTTTACTCCTATCTCGTTCCCAGTTTTATGTGACGTTATTTGAATATACATTTGTTTTTGCTTGATAACGTATGATATGTTGCCTCTTATTTTCTAAAATATGCTCGTTTGGACGTTTAATGATCTTTGTATTTTATTTCGGTAACAGCGATTTGATAATCAACTCAACAGAGGGATACATGGAACAAATATAACATTAAAAACAACAGATTTAGATCGACGTTTTGTTAGTAAAAAAAAATTAACAGTTTATAAAAAAATGCCCTGTGTTACATTAATTATAAACTTATCAATAATGTTTTTTCTACATACAATCCTTGTTTTATCGATGTTATTAAAAAAGTATGTAATATTTTTATATTAATTATGTATTATTAACAACTTAGGTATACTATGAAATTTTGATTTTGATTTTGATTACCTATATAATATCACAATTATTTACCGGTCTAAATAGCTTCAAATGAAATATCTCACACATCCGTTAAACGTTACCTCTATATTACAAAATAAACAAAATAGTATACAAGCCTATATTAACCTGCTACAATAGTTACTGAACAAAAGATGGGTCCCTTTCTACGCACACCGGATCCATATAAGTTTTGTCGTAACAGTATTTATTACCTTTTGTTTCTCACAATGTACGTGAAAACTAAGCCTGTTTAAAACCGTCTTATTAATAACCTTGTTTGAGAGTTAGTATAATTTTGTAATATCCTTACACGGGATAATACGGGAAATATTTAACAAAAGCATCAGAACTATTTACCAGTTTTGTTTTAAAATTGAAACGGTGTGTTTTGTAGAACCTATATTTAAAAAACGAGTAGATATTTTAGAATCTTTTTATGACAAATTTCTCTAAATATCAATGGAAATTAAAGAAATCGTAAAAGAGATATAAATATACGTACATACACTAAACAAAGTAGAGTAGAATTACGTAGGTAGAGTATTAGCGGAATGCCGCCTGGTGATCAATTTTTTTCTATTATTTGTAAATTTATAGAGCAGGTACAATTATTAGTCAAGCAAAAGATATAATGCTAATTTAAGAAAATTATTGTACTTAATTTTACCAATATCCTCCAACTAACGTATACACAATATGATAAGAGTTTCATTGATTTCTCAAAATACGTTCATTATATTATTCAGTTAATGAATATTTATGAAAACTGAGCATTTCTCGAATAATACATAAATGTTAATAAGAAGCAATAAATTCGGCTTAATTCTGTGAAGCTGGGCGCCATCTGCCTATTCAGTAAAACAGACGACGGTTACTTTACACTAAATTACATTTATAACTAGCGACCCGCCCCGGCTTCGTACGGGTGCAATGCTGATACTAAAAACACTACAGAAAAACTGTGAACGTAGTATATAAAAACCATTAAAAACATAGCGGCCCGCTCCGGCTTCTCACGGGTATAAAATAGATAGCCG
This sequence comes from Colias eurytheme, assembly GCA_907164685.1. Taxonomy (NCBI): domain Eukaryota; kingdom Metazoa; phylum Arthropoda; class Insecta; order Lepidoptera; family Pieridae; genus Colias; species Colias eurytheme. The sequence continues at coordinate 25,863 of CAJQZN010034555.1, read as the reverse complement.
GGCCGCGGCCGGACGGCAAACGCTACGTCCCGCAATTTTTAAATCTGTAATATCTTCGAAAATATTCACTTAAATCATACGGTGTAAAAGGCCATATAGATCTATATTAAATGAACATTGTATTCAAGGTATTTAATTGGTTAAGGATTAATTGCTGTATTGGTTAAAATCGCATCGAAAATTAGCCATTATTTGTCGTAAAAAGTAAATGACAAAAAAAAGTTATTGTGGGTTATCCATAAGAGATAGACATATACCATCGCGGACTTTTCTGTAGACCTTTTCAATGTGTATAATACTTAGTACATTATTTTGATAAAACTCGTAGGGTTCAGCCTGCGTTTGCAATGTAAGCGGAAAATATGTAATTTTTTACGACCTCACATTAGAAACCTCAAAAATAACAGTATTTCTCCACTATTTAATGGATGTTATTATACATATAAACCTTCCTCTTGAATCACTCTATCTATTAAAAAAAACCGCATCAAAATCCGTTGCGTAGTTTCAAAGATTTAAGCGTACAAAGGGACATAGGGACATAGGGACATAGGGACAGGGAAAGCGACTTTGCTTTATACTATGTAGTGATGATACAAAACAATATTGTGATAATTTATTTATTTAAATTAACCTCAGACATAAAAAAACGAGCGTGTGTGCCGAGCAACAGTGTCAGAAGTGAAACTTCTTTGGCAAGATTCAAAGATATCAAATTAGTCGCCTTACTGCATGACGTGACGGTATTGTCATGGCGCGACCTTTTAATTTTACTCTCAACCAAGCTCTCAACACGCCTAAAGAAGTTTCACTTCAAAAATAAAATAAACTGACTTATAATATCACTTGACCGACGTATTTTAACATCACAGCGACCGAGATTTATAGTATTATTACGTATAATAATATTACCACAGACTAATAATAATATACTACGTATACAAATATTACCTATGTATTTAAATTGTATTATGAAAAAAACCCATTCGAAAAGGAAGGGAATATGATAAAATACCTCTCTATACGCCTAAATGGTTATAATTAATTTACCTATATAAATAAAGAAGACCCTGTAAGTGTAAGAAAACTTCAATTACTTAAAAGTCGAAGGAGGTTCAATATATTTAGGTAACTTATAACTTACAACACGCAGAGATTCTTTATCAAAAAACAATTGGAAGATTGGCGTAGATTAGATATAAATCAGTTATCAGACGACATATTATCTACTCGTACGAGCGCGAGTAGTCATATTTTTATTAAGGTGAAGCGATTTGCCAAAATAAATAGTAAAAATATTTTTTTTTTGGGTGACTTCTTCTAGAAGTACTTTTGGATCGTAATAACAAAGCTTTACTATGTACCACCGGTTTGGAAAGCTTATACAGAGAACGTGATAAATATTGAAAGTTACACAACCACACAAATCAATACAATTAAGATGCTTCGTTGACTTACAAGTTACACGTAAAATATACTACTCTAGCTGTCAGCTTATATTATATAGTTTTCCTTGATAAATGGGCACTAAAATAATTTCTATCTAACACTGAAAATTTTCAAATCAGACCAGTTAATGGCGTTAAAACAAACAAACAACAAACTCATGACTTATTATTTTTTATCTATATACATTACTTATCTATATAAGCCTCTCGTCTTCCCCTTAAATATCTATAATTTTTACCGTGGCGTCGCTCAATGTATCACGATAATATGATGGCGGATTTATGGCGGCAAATCGAGCCTTAATGGAGACCTACGGCTTCAAATGTATTGATGATAGATGAATTATCACCATTTTCAAATCAATTTCTTAACAGATGATAAGTTATGTTAGGTGGTAGACTTTTTTAATTTATAAGGCTTTTGCTTTTTATTGGATAGACTAAAAAATTGCACCAATTCGTTCTTTTGAGTACCTAATGATAACCACGTTTATTTAAATTTTAAACTGTTAAATAAATCATCATTAATTGAATTGTAATATTTTCGAGCTTATTAATAAATGCAACATATTATTACAATACAGTGAATGCATACTCCTGAATATATATTCCTGAATACAAAGACGGTTAACACTATAATAAAAGCTAATATCACTAATCTAACAACAATAATTAAAAACCATGTTCAAACCATACAAACGGGTCATTAAATATAGCAACAATACATCGCGAAAGCTTTTTCCAAAGCTCACCGGATGCGATGTGCCTGCTTCCTTCTCTGTCCCGCTCTAACGTGGGCGTGCGAGCGAGATGGAGGCACTTTAAAACGTTGATCGACGCTATGGGGACAGGAAACAATACTCGATGGCTTGAATTAATGACCGCTACCGGTAGATAGGGGTTGGCAACTTTTGGCGGTTTTAGATTTTATATTTACACGTTGTAGTTCTTACATTGTGAATTTTTTATATACTCGTGTGTTTCATTCTGACTGTATGGTCCATTTCTGTAAATGTATGTTTATGTTTAAACAAATTAAGTGTAATTATGTCGTTAGGGAGCTTATTTGCAGACATAATTGTTAGAAATATAATAGAATGAACAACTGTTATCTAATAATTAATTCATTACATTTAGCTACTCTGATCAATATAGGTAATAACTAATATGCATAATCTTTGAAACTGGATTGAAAGGTACATAACAGATAATAATCGTCATGTACGTAGTTACGCGAAATATTATATAATTGTATGCATTTATAATTACACATTTATTATCTTTGACAATTTGTTTGACAATACATCAGCGATCTTCAATGATTACTTATTGATGATTCCCTAGGGAGTTAGGGACTAGATGATCAGAAATTTTGTGGATATAAATATATGACATATTATTTCACAATGAACAAAATCTTTAATATACAAAAGCTGTCTCTATTGTAAATTGAATCAGATAATAAATTAATAATTTAAAATGTTCCAAAGGTTGACGATATCCTCTTTACGCAATATTTCAGGAAAACAATGGAAGCCGTTGTCCGCGCGTTCGTTCAGATTTCACCTGCGGGTTTTAGAAGACCCCAGTGACACAGTGGGTACAGTTGCAGATGGTACAATATTCGATTTTATCACGAATTAAATGGTCAAAGATTTAGTTTGACACGGGTAATTATAAGTATTGTAATAAAGTATTTTACTGAGTAACTCTTCTTTTATTTATTTTTATACAAATACCATAGAATAATGAAGTAATATGTATAATAATTATGCACTTACCTATAAAATTTGTAGGGAACTTAGTCAAAAGACTAATTTAGCATCATTGACATAAACACAGCTTACTGATCTGTGCTGTAGTGTTTATCTATCCGTTAAAATGTCAAAAAAATGTATGAAAATTAGCTAATCATACTCTTTCTTTATCTTCCTTCTCATAAGGTGGTGAAAAGTTATTATAACAAATAATACGTTACCGTGAAATAAAATTAAAAAAATATATAAAACTTGATAGTTGACCTCTAGGCTTAAAAAGGTTTTATTGAAAAGTGAAGCTACAATAAATTAAAATACAGTACAAATTCCTATTGAAATTAGACCGCCCATACACGTCGATTGGTGTTCCGGCACACCTTCAAGCTTTAACTAATAGCTTTTCACAACACACGATATTAAACCATAACACTTGGAAATAGAGAGCAATATTCAGTTACGGTATTTGTTAACTGGATTCTGTTAAAGCAAATGATATTGTGATGTATGGCGCTGGGAAAAAAATGTTTCTGTTTCAAAGTGAGGTGGAATATTGTCTCTTTTTGAGAGATAGCTAGCGCCTACTCTTGGTTTTGCCTGCAGAATAAAGCAGACTTTCTATCGAAAGGTCATAGTTTTAATTGCATTTTTTTATTATTACGTCCATTCATATTTAATGTTTAGGCAGTATCTGTCAAGCGTCACGTCGTAATCCGACCTTACCTCATAGATAATTGGCCTGCTTGCAATTAGGTTCATATTACATATTATCTTCCGCTCAAAATAACCAGGAATACTTTGCAAATGCAAACGTTCTAATAATTGCTTGATAGCAAAACTTCCTGCTTTCAGTTTTATCTAACCAGTGGGCCGTGACAATTGAAGCCAACCTTTGCATTACAACTTTTGAACTTGTTTGAAATATTGGTTTGGTTTTGTCTGATAATTACGCTCTACACTCTACAGTAATGACTGCGCCTTAATAATTAAATTTAAGGACCATTTAGCTGATTTATCTGTAATAAGGTTGTAAAGAGCTTATCTATAAATTCAGTGTTTGTTTATAAGAAAAAGGTCATACAATTCAGATAAATAATTAGTATCTCTTCATGTGTACCTAAAGAAATTAAGATTTCACTCGTGTGACACAAGAAGCTGATTTAAAAAAAGCGGTCACCCATCTAAATACTGATAAACATGCCGACAAATATCATAAAGACAATATTTATTCCGATTGAAATAAAGAGTTGAAAAAACAATAGAATTAAAAATAAAACGTAACGTTCCAACTACGTTTCGAATCGGAACATTAACTTATCGAAATGGTCGAATCACTGAGCAGGCATCGCTTACCGACTAAACTTTGTACGATTCAAAATTCCATTCGAAAAACCGTAACCGTCGTTAAGGCACTGCCGATTTATTGCACCGAATCGGCAATATTTCCAATAAGCGTGTAAGTTTTAATATTTTAACCGGTTTTGCATTTTGATTGGAAGATAGAGTGCAAATGTTTCTATTGATTTTGTACAATAGAAACATAGTGTTATATGTTTTTTGTATGATTACTGAATATTTTTTTTATAATTAGCTATATAATGAACTTACCTAATAAACTGTTCAACTGAAATGTGAAAAATAAAGCAAACTAAATTTGGTTAAGGCCAGGGCATACCTAATTTATTACGAACCTTATTTGATATTCATTTCTATCGTATTCATTTTAATTTAATATTAAAAAAAAACAAATTGCCATTCAACCTCCTCTTAACAGTATATCCGTTAATGGCCGATACAAATAACATTTGTAAAACGTTTCCAAGCGTGTGTCTGTCCATGCGTTATGAAGATATTACATGTGACTTTTATTTTTTATTTTCATATATTTTCAGGTAATATTTCATTGATAAAGCACCCGAATATAATAACGATGAAGATAGAGTTATTTTTGTATCTGTTAGTATTTAATATTTATATAGGTAAATTACATAAAAATACATACCTACTTGCTTTAATAAAACTATTGTTAAAATACAGAAAGATGTAGAACGAATATTAATGCGGTTTGATGAAAGGTCAAGGCATTTTATTTGTAAATTAGTCGTTATAGGAGCTAGAAGGGAGGAGTCTAAGTCATAAACATTATATTAATTGATTTTTAAATAAAATGCGCATTGTTTCTATAACAATGTTGTTTATAATTATATTATATATGTATAGTGTCACAATGTAAGTCGTAAATAAGTTATCAAAGATTGTGTTTGAAGATGACGCCTTAACTCGGTTTGCGAGATACGCTACCGTTTAACGGCGCTAGGGTTGACACAATTTTATTTATTTATTTGTCATAAGTAACTAACTAACTTATTTGTACTTACAATAAAAACTACTCACATTATATTTAAAAAATGTGCTAATTTTAATTTTGTTATTTTATAAATATTCCATCTGATTTAAAAGATGCAGTAAAATCAATTAATACAATAGGACAAACATACAAACAGAAAATCCTATATTGCATTATTATTTAAGGCTACATTTTTTGATTTTTCACTTCCCGATCTCATCGCAAATAATTGTTCTATTTTCAGCGCCTATTAGTATTGATAATCAATCTGAATAGAAATTAGATAAAAAATTCTGCTTTAAATAATAAATAGAATATCATGTTTTACAAAACTACTTCGCATACAAGGAAATTACTTTTATTACCTACTACAAAAAAAAACTCCAAAGTGCCAACCCTAAAACCACCCCCATGTTGCCTAAAGGGTTTCGCTCCCCGACAAATTGTCGGTTAAAAACAATGTTATTAAGCAAACCGCACGTTGATGCGTTTTGCAATCTCATAAATATTAAGTATCAGATTTAAAAATACGAGATCCATTGTCGCTTACGCTTTGTCCTCACTTTTATCTGATGGTTTTAAAATTAATCTTTAACACTTGGGGATGACCCTATAGTCTGCACTTATAATCAATAGTTTTTCTAATATGGATATTAAAATATTATTTGCAATGCAATTTTTTGACTACTAGGGATTATAAGTTATAACTTCGAATAGTTATATGATTATAGTAGGTATTGTATGTAATAAAATATATGCTTATTTGCTATTAATAAGTCATAACAAACAAAATGTTATAGTTTCAGCATCTGAATAAATAATAATTTCATTCATCTATACAAATATTATAAAGAGGAAAGGTTTGATTTTTTGTTTGTT
>CAJQZN010034555.1:0-19425 GCA_907164685.1 Colias eurytheme | reverse complement strand
AACTATGCGGGTTTTTTTTTGAAAACGCGGGCGAAGCCGCAGGCGGACAGCTAGTATTAAATACATTACAGGAAGAAAATTGTTTCAGCAACATGTTTTATCGTTTCGGACTTTGGAATCCATCTATACATTTAAGGCATAAAAAAATCCAACATTACCTACTTGATTTAATTTTCCGCATATTACGTAGCTTTATTTTAAACAAGGTCACAATACAATAACGCTAAACAGATAAACATTTAATCACCAAAGTGATATTATAGCATAACTGCGCCCTCTGGTGCACAATACGATGTAAATCACAATCAAAATGCTCGTAACGACCGGACGGTGAGACGGGAATATTCTGGAAGTGTTTAATGGCACTAGTACGATATTTATTAGCATAAAACAAATTTGAATTTTATTTCTGTGTTATTTTCAGTGGTTATTGGTGTTTACACGATACCAAGAAATATATTTTCAGTTTATAACATATTTAGTTGTAACAAGGGCACTAGTTGATTTTTAAAAAGCATTATTCGGTTAGTAGAGCAACAGCTCTACAAAACCCTTATAAAGCCTGTCCGTAAATACACTTTCATTTTTCTAACTATGTATATCTTCTTAATACTATTATAAAGGCGAAAGTTTGTACGGATGTATGGATGCATGGATGTATGGATGTATGGATGTATGGATGTTTGTTAGTCTTTCACGTAAAAACTTCTGAACCGATTACAATGAAATTTAGCACACATATAGAGGGTAACTTGGATTGGAACATAGGATAGGTTTTATCCCGGAAATCCCACGGGAACAGGAACTATGCGGGTTTTCCTTTGAAAACTACTTTTTTTACTTAGTAGTTAATTCATTAATTGTATACTACTTTTAAACTTACTTTACGCATGCTGTGTTTACCTATAAGTGTTTTTTTACATTGATCATATAAAATTGTATTTTAACTTTGATGTTTTATCTGTGATGTAAAGAAACGTTGGTAAATCAAATAAATAAATAAAACGCGGGCGAAGCCGCGGGCGGAAATCTAGTTATTTCATAATATAAAGTAAGTGAAGCCGCGAACGTAACATAAGTATAATAATAGAATATAGAAGGTAATTTTTACGCGTAAAATATACAATCGGCAAAATATATATTTTAAGAAACAGAATGGTGCTGCGTTTATATTTAGGAAGCCTATCGAAACAGTAAATAGGTGACTGTCGACAGGCTTGCATATTATACAAATGCCACATCATATTATCACATACCAAAATCACACACACACACACACACACAAAATCAAATTAACAGCTTTTATCAACATTTTTATTCATAAACATGCCGATTTTTTCACAATGTTCTTTTCTCCTCAAGTACCGCGTTCCCATACGTACACTTACACAATATTAAACTTCTTTGTAATAAACATTAAATTAAATAACTAGTTCTCCCAGAATAATGCCGCTCGCAAGCGACGATGGGTCTATGAAATATGCGTTCTGCACTAAACAGAGTTAACATGACAGCTCACTTTAAAATATTAGCCGGCTATACATATTGCTCTGTTGGCTATTCGATGGTCACAGATTTCCGTGTTATTTATCTGTTTGAGTTTTCCTTAAACAAGATAAATAAAGTAAAAACAAATTTTGATGTAATGTTGATGGTGGATTTGTTGACCTGATCGAAAAAGCGTAAGACGGATTTTTTTTTTACCCCTTCTATTCCATGGGTAAGATGGATACCATTCCAAAATATCAAACATGCTGAACGTTAATAATCAAGTTTTCACCTCTGCCGGCACTCCCGGAGTGCAACCCGTCTTTTTTTTGTAGTCATAGTATATTTATGGTTTTCTTTTGTGTCCAAGTTTGTGTCAAAATATTTTTCGTTTAACTGACTTCAAAAAAGGAGTAAATTCTCTTATTTTAACACTAATTTAGACTACCCGCACTTCAGTGAAGATTCCAATTTGTTTAAGGGTTTTTTTTACTAGATATAATAATACATTTTTTCAGTATTTTTTTAAATTTCCTTTCATCCACTTTATTGCATTATCTATCAATTTCATCATAACACTTTAATACCGTTATCTCACACGATACATTTAAGAACTTCACAATATGCGCATAAATTCAATTCAATACAAACACATATCCATACGCTTGTGATAAATATGCTAAACTTTATAAATAAATCGTCTAAGTGATTGCACATAATATTTGTAAGAGCATATTCTTGTAAAAGAATCGACCAGACATATACATATATGTAAGTGGGGTCTGCTTAGTATGGGATATGAATTGATACTGTTCATATTAGTAGCGAGAGAATACACATAAATCTATGCTGATATTTGAAAGATTTGTTTTCTTTTATATATTTGTTTGATTTCACTTAAAAACTTCTGTAACGATTTTAAAAATTATTATACTAGTTGAGAGCTACCTATGTCATTACCGAATAGCACAGGCTATATTTTGTTTTATCCGGGGACTTCTCAGTCGAGAATAGGTTTATCATGTATTTTTCATTTCGTTCATATTATAACAAAGCAATTAATAAAATAAACTTTATTCAGGATTAATTTTCATAAGTTTTCTAAAATACAACAGCTATATTTCTTGCCTTGGCACAAGAACTTTATATCAACCGCAATATTCACGATACAATACGATTTACCTATACGTATAGAAAGGTAACAAATATGTTATTATCATATTCAAACAAAATGAGATGTCCGTGGTATAGTAACGATATACACGCCTACCTATTACCTAACCGCTCCCGGCGGAATAAAAACATCATTACATTGATATATAGTTTTATGGAAGGAACATTTTTAATAATTTTTCATGGAAAACATGTATCTATAAAATAGGATAAAATGACATGTACTCGTCCTCCTCTTGGTCGTTGTGTGAATTCATAAAATATGTGTAAATTCATGTACTCAAGATTTTTTCCCTAAATTTTTCATTGATAAACGATAAGTCGTAGAGTGATGCTACAAAGCAGATTATCCCGGTAGCATAGCGGTGCGATGGCAAAGAGAGTTAGTCATTATAAATTCTTCGATTTCAGGTTAAATGAACAATTATATTATAAATAGAACATAATATTTGGTCGTTTTAATAATATCGTACAATTATTTGTAACCGTTATAATGCAATTTAGGCCTTACCTCTCTAAAAGTATATAATACTAGATTTCCGCCCGCGGCTTCGCCCGCGTTTGCAAAGGATAACCCGCATAGTTCCCGTTCCCGTGGGATTTCCGGGATAAAAACTATCCTATGTGTTAATCCAAGTTACCCTCTATATGTGTGCTAAATTTCATTGTAATCGGTTCAGTAATTTTTACGTGAAAGAGTAACAAACATCCATACATCCATACATCCATACATCCATACATCCTTACAAACTTTCGCCTTTATAATATTTATTAGATTATTAGATAATCAATGAGATGATATATTTTTATCTGATACATAAATATTTTCATAAATTTCAAAATAAATCATTGTCACATCCAGTATGTCTGTATGTCTGTATATTTACACGTAAGCGATGTAAATGGGAGGCCGCGGATGAAATATGTAATATCCATATTGGCTCTAGGATGTTTTGGCATATTGAGGACCGCTCCACTTTCCTGAGATTGGAAACTAAATGATATTTCTATACTAAAGTAAATATAAATAAAGGTTTAAAAAAAAAGAACGTGTGTGCCGAGCACACGTGTCAGAAGTGAAACTTCTTTGGCAAGATTCAAAGATACCAAAATCGTTGCCTTACTCCATGACGTGACGGTATTACCATGACGCTACCTTGAAATTTTACTCTGAATGCACGGAAGTTTCACTTCTGAGTTGCCAATGTTTATATGGTCCTAAAAACTAGTAAAGTGAAGTCCCATGTCCCATGTAAGCGGCAGATGAATTATACATCTGTTTCACTGATCGATTTTCTTTAGGGACAAGTAGGTGATCAGCCTTTTGTGTCTTACCTCGTCGTCTCTAGTATATTATGTACACTGTACATCCGTGAAAAAGCTTTTTTGATTTTCACAAATATGAAAATTATTACAGGTTCTTTGCTAACTTCGCATCCAAGGCAAAATAAAGTCAATTCGCAGGCAAACTCGTAAAACATAATAAGTTTGCATACACAGACTAACAAACAGTTGGTTTATATAGCGACACTCAGGAAGCGCGACCTCTCTTATGTTCAAACGACTGGATATATGTTGGCTAAGATTATGTCAGAGTGGATGTGGTATTTTATATTTTATTTTCTTTATTGGAAAACATACAGAGACAAAGACAGAGATAAATCAAAAAAATCTTATTAACTAAAGATACATGAAAATGCCTCCTTATAGTGTTTTCACTGGGAACATATATTATTATTTTTGCCAACACTCAGCAGTAAGAGAGACAAGAAAAAATAATCGATAATTAATATTTACCATGCGTACATAAAGACGGAGGTAAACAAGTATGTATTTGCAAAATCTTTACACATTAACATTCTTACATGTTTAATAGCATTTTTTTTACATTCATTTTGTAAGACGAACAAATACAATAATTGTATTATATAAAATAGAGACAAATTGCAAGAGCTTTCAGCTAATATTTAGGAAGCCTCAGTAGGACTACAAATCTCATTTGTATGTTATTAGTATTGTTATAAGTATTTATAAAACAATTTTGTTAAAAATTAACTCGCCAATATAATAAGTAACAGGCAATAAAATAAAACAGACCGATTCTTAGTTTTATCGCATTATACTAACAGGACCTTTAGTTTCTGTGATCTGTGAATAGGACACTGCGGAAATGGACTTCTCATGGCACATTGAACATTCTTCGCCATTCTACTTTTAAAGCTAAAGAACCTAAGAACAACTACTATGGCCATTTAAAGCGCTTCAACAAGAAGTTTAATTAAATAAATAGTTGTTTGAGTTGGAGTTGTTACATCTATCATTACAAAATTTAATTTATTTAAATTAAATTTTTATTAAATTTTTTATTTAATTGATTTATTTCAAAATTTGTCCCAATAATAAAACTACCTCCTCCAAAAACACAACATCGACTTCCGTAACGAAAAAGGTAACATCGCGGTTGGCGGGAGTTATGCAGATTTCACGTATTTATTGACAAACTTCAGCAGATAGGAGGCGACGGAGGATCTGATTCCGGTCGCGATTGCGCACGATTTACGGTTGTAATGTGACGTCGTATGTGGTAGGGTACTTGGGAAGTTATCATCTAAATATGTAGAAAAGTTGTGTAGGTAAGAAAAAAGTTCATTTGGCTCAAATTACACAGACATTGGGTTCCACAAAATTTGTAGGTATATAACATACGTAGTGTTCTGTCCTAAGCATGTTCGCTTATTTATAAGAGAGAAATGTAACATGGCTTACCTATCTCATTACCAAGAGGCAAAATTATATAAACTACCTACGTATTGCATTTGGGAAGGAAAAGCAATTTTAATTACCTCTATGTAAAACTATAATGAGTATCAAGCATGACTTGTTAATAATAGAGCATGATATTATTACCGTCATCTATGCAAGCCATATGCAAACACACAATAAAAATGATAATATTACTAACAGAATATGTTTGGATAGACTTTGGTTAAACCTGGATTATCTACTGTTGGTTTTTTTGAAGTGAAAACTTCTTTAGCGGCGTTGCACTTTTTCTGTAATGGGTATAAAATCTTAAACTCGCGTCAGGACACGTGACGATCGAAAAAGCGTAAGACGGATGGATATCAAACATGCTCAACGTTAATAATCAAGTTTTCACTTCTGCCGGCACTCCTGGAGTGCAACCCGTCTTTTTTTTAATTGCTTAATATATGAGCTAATCTTAGTAACTGTTCATATAGCATAACAATATCATGAATTCGATAATACCACGGTAGGTACTCCTTAAAATAATTTACCATAAACTTCTCATAGCCCCTCAAAAGTTAACCCCAAAATGCCAAACGGTTTTTATTTCCATAGAAATATGACGCCGGCTGCTCAAGCCTCTTGTTATCTCGCGAAATACATTAAAGAGTTTATCTCCGCTCTTGTATTCAGAAGGTGTTCTCAGTCGTTCCGCCGCAACATAGATGTTTAAGTCTCTTTGGTTTATTTGACCGAGCTCCGCGGTGATAGGGTTGCTAACAATGTCTTTGGAATTAATTTACTAAATTCTTTAAGATGACAGCGACGTTTGTATGTATAAAGTATTGAGAATGTGACCTACTGGGAAAGGATGGGGGGACTGGGAGGATTAGAACATGAAGAGAAAAGCTTTCCTTTAAGCAGCTATAGAAGTGTGAAGAAATGTAATTAGCTATAAAATTTTCTATGCAAGTAGAATTGTAAACAGGAAATTAGAAAACAATCTTTTGCCTTAACTTGACTCTTGTAAAAGGTAAGTTATAACTTTCTTAACTCAGACTTGCAGTGCCTTTCATGCGAGTAACTGTCCCGTGATTTTCTACATTTATAAATAAAATAATTTCCTTATCATCTTTGTGACAACCCTACCCCTTATCTAGATCACGTAACGCGCCCGCGCCTTGCATATTCCACGGGAACCTTATCGTTTTGTATTAATTAATTATCATTTAGCTTCCCCGCTTGATGCTCTTTATTGCCTTTGTTTTAGATTACGTCTAAGTATGCTTGGAAAACGCGAAACTATGAGAACATGCATATCTAGGTACTTACACTTATATGATAGACGGTAACTAGAAAATTTTACCGATTTTGGGTCTGAAGAGAAGAGATTTGGCTCTTTTGAATGACTAAACACAAACGATTTAGACTTTAGAGAATTCGGCTATTCGGTATCATTCCGGTCAATCCGGACGGAGACATGGCAAAGGGCTGTGGAAAATTCTCTTTATATGAACCCTGAACTTAGAAATTATCATTTATAATTCAAGTTAATAAAAAAATAAAATTGGATTAATAAATTGTTCAAGACACTACTGAATAAAGTTTTCACAACGAAACAAAAAATTATAAAAAATACATAAGAAAAAACCACTGCTTACTAATAGATTAGTTGCGAAGTCGATATAAAATAAATCTCACCGTACACATTAACAAAAGAAATGTTCAAAAAATCATAATAATAAGCAAAAAACAAGGAAAGTTTTCATCTATTTTAGGGTGGTATCGACAGCTATCTCGTTTACAGTTAGCCAACAGTCCCCCTGGGCTCGTTGTAAGTGGCCAATGATTATTTTGCTATGAGGACACTATTCGCAAAGTCGTGCGATAGTGGAAATTGATTCTTTTGTGGTTGTGGTTGTCACTTGTCATATTGAAAAGTTGTGTAGAGTGTAGCTGGTATAATTTGTATTATAATATAGTAAGCGTCTTTGTGTTGAATATACTAAAAATAATATTATAGACCAAAGAACCATGAAAAACATACAAAAGCTATTCGAGAAAAAATTCTGGAACAAAACAACATTTAACAATTAATCTCAAAGACGTAGAAGGACAATTTTGTGCCTTTATTTTTATTTACCTTTGTATTGCACTCATGTCGCATGCGATACATACTTTATTTTTTGTTATCGAGTGATTCTACAATATCCCCCCGCCCCGCCCTATCTTCGCCCCTCTTAAGATGCCCATAAACATGTTTTTCTTGCAATAAAAATGATAAATCACCGTTTTTTATATGGTCAATCAGGAGATATGGTGTTTTTCATTGACGGATAGAATCTAAGTATATTTTACTATTGGGAATAGTAAGTATAATTTTATTTTGATTGATGATTGCCGGTTTGGCTTTTGAGATAATTTTTTATTGAAGCACGATTCTTTATTACCTTTTATTGGGATAATAGAGACTTTGTAGTTTTGGTTTTATATTAAAAATTATTTATAAGTTCTTTTCATTGTTCCTTTGAATCAACTTTTGACTGGTTGGCTGGCAGAAATTACATACTAAGTAATTTTTAAGTTTTACAAATTATTTACGACCAAATAAATAATTATGACCAACTAGCGGTCCGCCCCAGCTTCGCCCGTGGTACATGTTTACGTTTTCTCTACATAAGAACCATCTTCGTACTTCAAGGAATATAATAAAAAAGGAATTATCGAAATCGGTTCAGCCGTTCTCGAGTTATGCGCTTACCAACACATTTTGCGATTCATTTTTATATATCAGACAGACTAGACTTTCTTAGCGGATGCCTACGTCCTAACATCTACCTGCATGCCAAATTTCAGCCCGATACGTCCAGTGGTTTGGGCTGTGCGTTGTCCTTTGAGTTTTATATATTATATAGATTAATAATAAGCTTCAAAGTATGTACCTATCGGCTAAAGCATGTTAAATAACGAATACATTTCATACAACCTAACCTTTTACTAAATACATACTTTTTTTTTCTGGAAAATCTCTTGTAAGTTTAGTCCCACAGACCGAAAATATATATATATATATGCATTATTTTGCTTTTCGGCATCTTTTACTAATTAAAACGAAACATTATTATTTTCTTTAGTATATTATAATACCTAAATAATAATATTAAAATAGTCGTAGTCGTAGTAGTCTATTTTTCTCTCTACCCCCATTTTGAGAACAGGCTATCTATTGACACGTAAGCAAATATCCATGCAAAAAACAATTTATGACATATTCCTTACATTTTTCTCCACATTATCCATAGGTATTTTCGATCACAGAACCCATTATAAACAAACATCCAACCACACAAAGGGCTGAAACAATAAATAAGGTGGAATACCTAACTCAGCGTTACGCCTAATTAAATATACAACGAAAACAATATATGAGTTATAAGCATGGATATTACGAATATTTCATTCTATGACAGGGGGACCTCGTTAACATAAGCTTGAAGAATATTTGGGAAATATTACTTTATCATCACATAGTATAAAACAAATCTGCTGTCGCTGTCGTGTCCGTGTGTATGCTACCACGCAACACATTGATGAGGTTTTTTTAAATACATAGATAGGGTCATAAGGAAGGTTTTAGTACATAATTTGTTAACATTTCTACAAAGCGGGCGAAGCTGCGCGCGGAAATCTAGTAACGTAATAAATCAACGAGCTTTCAGTTCCGAGCTTTCATTTCCGAGCTTTCAGTTCCATGCTTTCAGAACCGAGCTTTCAGATCCAAGCTTTCACTTCCGAGCTTTCATATCCGAGCTTTCAGATCCGAGTTTACAGTCTTGAGCTTTCAGTTCCCAGCTTTCAGATCCGAGCTTTCAGATCCGAGCTTACAGTCCTGAGCTTTCAGTTCCGAGCTTACAGATCCGAGCTTTCAGATCCGAGCTTACAATCCTGAGCTTTCAGTTCCAAGCTTTCAGTTCCGAGCTTTCAGATCCGAGCTTTCAGATCCGAGCTTTCACTTCCGAGCTTTCAGATCCGAGCTTACAATCCTGAGCTTTCAGTTCCAAGCTTTCAGTTCCAAGCTTTTAGTGCCGAGCTTTCAGTTCCGAGCTTTCAGTTCCGAGTTGACAGTCCTGAGCTTTCATGCTTTCATGCTTTCAGTTCCGACGTTTTTGTTCTGGGCTTTTAGTATCGAGCTTTTAGGGGTCGTATGACCTCTTATTTCAGGACAGTTTACGCCGTGAATTGAACTGACCGATAAATTCATATGATCGCAATAACCAGCCATGGTTAATTATGGTAGTTTAAATAATATATTGTGTGCTCTTGTAGACTCTTTTTTGACCCACTTAAACGGACATAATATCTCAGTTTCTATAAATTATTGATAAAATTTACATTTTACTTGATAATAATTTGAATTAATATGCATTTTTTTATGCAATTAATATGTTTTATCTAAGTAGGATTATAACGAAATATTTCGTTTGGGTCACAACGAAATTGGTTGTTTAGAGAATGTTCAATACTTAATTTTATTTATGACATTGACATATACCTAAGAGTTAAGATAATTATTTATTTTGTTTCATTCCTACGAAAAATAAAATCCCTTAACATCCCTTGAAACAATAACAGTTTTGCCACGAAAAATATCTCAGCCAATTATACTTCGTAATAAAACACCAAACATAACGAGACAAAACTCATAACAAACTAATAAGAAAAGATTGACGCAAACCCACTAACAATAAGTCACAAATAAACGATACACAATAAACCATTTATTAACACAACGAAACAAAGTGTAATTCAACTATTTACAATTATTACCCCCTTCCAACAATCGACACTGTGTTCTCTTTATATGCAAAATAGAGTAAAAATTTCCTGTGTCATGGCACAGTGCTAGTTGCGAGTGTGAGTTGACAGTTGACACTATAATGTCGACGCCAAGTTTTGATGATTATTGCTTTATTAACCAATATTGAACGAGATTGTGGCTGGTGGCACGAATGCTGGTTATTTACATTTTAACTACTGGTTAAGCTACAGTTTAAATTTTTGATATTCAGTAGTTTAAATTTTTGATATTCAGTAAGTTAAGTTTATATTTATATATTATACTAGGTTTCCGCCCGCGGCTTCGCCCGCGCAGTTCCCGTTCCCGTGGGATTTCCGGGATTGCGTCATTTTCCCGGGATAAAAAGTAGCCTATGTCCTTTCTCGGGTATCAAAATATCTCCATACCAAATTTCATGAAAATTGGTTCAGTAGTTTAGGCGTGATTGAGTAACAGACAGACAGACAGAGTTACTTTCGCATTTATTATATTAGTATGGATTATTCTATTTAAAAATAAACGCTATTGATCAGTATTTTCATGAAACTGAAAGCTCTATGAAAATGTTCTCTATTATCTCTTAACTTTGTTCTTCTATGTATAGAGTATAGAGTATACTCGAACGAAAAAAATGTGTGCGTGTACTAGTGTACACACGTAAGTGAAACTTCTTTATGACCTTAAAAATGTCACGAGTATGGCGTAACGCAAAAATGTCACGCGTACGGCGTAACGCAAAAATGTCACGCGTACGGCGTAACGCAAAAATGTTACACTAAATTTTTGTCCAACCCCGATAAAGAAGTTTCACTTCAAAAACGCATCCTTAGTACTCATTTCTAAACTATTCACCAGTCATTCTTATTCAAATAATTATATACCTGGGTAATGCTTTTGCAAGAGTTTTTGTTCCAGTAATTGGGAACACATTATATTCCAATATAAAAGTAGGTATATCTGATTAATTCTATTTTAGATATTGGACTACGTAAGCGATCATATTGTTATATCCTATCACCTATGGCACAATTTCTTCCAGCATTTCCGTATTGATCAACATAATATTGTCTTGAGCATAATTTTCTTACTGCATTTTTGCAACACGTTATTGTGATGATTACGTCTTCTTAATGCTTACTATTTACTTGCTTTTATTTTTAGTCTTGAGGCTTTTTCTTAATAATAATTAGTTCCTCCTATATGGATCATTCTGTTACACAGTTATGTTAATTGTGTTAGTCTTTCACAAAATTAACAAAAATACTTCATCTACTATCTAAACTGAACCCTCAACTTAAACTATACTTAAACCGCGCTTTCCTTAAACTTCGTTTAAGCCGTGAGACCGTACACAGTTCCCGCGGGAGCCGCAGTTAGCCGCCGCGTCGCCGCTTGATTGGGACGCTCGTAAACCAATCCGCGCCGACTGCTGGCTAATGATGTACCGATAGTGTATATTTTTATCGATATTTTTTTTTAGACTAAACTGAAGAGTGGAATGAATGATCGTGTAAGGAATAATATTAAGTACCTGTAATTAAATAAATAACGCAGTTATCTATTAAAGGATATGAAATTTTTTCTTCACAAATTATTTAAAAATATGCATGCCTTTGTGTATTTTTTTTAAATCCTTACAAAATTGCAAAAAAAATTCATAGATTCATTGGGAAAATTGGGCTTATGATCTCAATGATTCCATATATTTTATATTTTCGTACGTGCAAACATGTGCATTAAATATAAATATTTTATAAGAATGGAGATATTACATCTTTAAATTAGCACATATGCTAAATAACAAATAATACAATATTCATCAAATATTTACCAGAATTGTTAAGAATTTATTATATTCAAGTCATATCGAGGCTCACGTTCACATCACTATTCATAATTTTAAGCAATTTGAACTTAACGATAATCGCACGACAAAATAAGAAAATTTTAGTACATCCTGTTTTTATACTGAAAATTGTATTAGTATTTTTCTTTGGAGATTCTTAAATATTTTTGAAAATATGTAACTAAGACCTTACTCACAACCTTACTTTTGATATTTTTGGTTTTAATAATGTTTCTATAGTCACATAAATATTCCTATAATATATAGTGATGTCTAACAATGTTTTGTATAAGAAATAACGCCAATAAGACTAATGAGGAATGAGAGGAGAAACTGAGAGGGAACTAATCAATGTTTTACGTCTTATTACTTAAGTACTTATATAATATTATATTATAATCAAAATTTTTTTTTTACCTATCTTAAAGTAAGTACTATTAGATTAAGGGAAAGAAGTAAAAAATGTTGTGTGGTTTTATGAAAACACGGTAAAAGTGAAACTGTTCGAACGGTTCCGAACACTGCTTTCTGTAGCGCATGTCGCGTGACGGCAGCCGCGATACACGCGACATGCGCTACACAGACCAAAAAGTTTGAGACGATGTAATAAAAGTTTCACTTTAATAAAATATAACATTGATTTTTAACGTTAAAATTAGATATAAAATAAAAAATAAATAAACTTAAATGTTTTATTAAGACGGTCAATGCATTTACCTCAATCATTAACTTTGATTTAAATAAAACTAATAAGTAGTTAGAATATAATTAAAAGTATAATGGTTTTCATTTTTCAACTACTGGAAAATCAAAACTTGAAGAGCTGAGAAGCTTTTTTTTGCATGGGCAACAGCCAACAACGATGAATTTAAACTTAATTTATTTTTTGCAGGTTTATGTCGTATCGGCGTCGTATGGTTTAAATAGTACTACAGTTTTACAAGTACGAATTCAAGAAGACTATCGTAAAATGTGTTTTGTTTGACAACTAGCTGGCTTTCTGTGTTCCACTATTTAATTTTATGTCTGTTTTTATTTTTATTGTTGTGGCCACCGAGAAATATCTTAAGGTTTACTTCGAGTTGTTTCGGTTTTACAGGGAAAGATAAAATCATATTTGATTTTTTTGAATAAAAGTACGACTACCTGCAATGTGAAATAATATTTTTAGATTGAATAAATATAACCCGAAAATTAAAAGAAAACCTTTTCGTTTGAACCTGTATGTGTGTATCTATCATATTTTATTAAACGATAAGTTTGTTTGAAAACGATTGTTGTAGACATACCTAACATAATTATAAATAGTTTGGAAAATCCAAAAGTGCACGCCTCATAATTTTTTTTTAATAATTATTTATTAATTATTATTTTTGTTTATTTAATAACAATTAAACCACATCGAATCAGACCCTGAAAAATGAAAGGGTTCTATTCCTGAGCATACTCAAGCGTAAGAGAAAAAAAAAGACTCGATTAGTAAAGTATTTCGGTCGCTATCGTTATAACAAGAAAATCCTCCGCACATACAGACACACGGACGTCCAAGACAGAACTTTTTTAAACTGTTTTTTAACTAGTTTAAATAACAAAAATGACATCAAAAATATCATGAATGTTAAAAATAGTGTTTTTTCTTAATATGTGTGTGTATGTATTATCTTACAAGTGCAATGTATGATACATAAAGACATTTTAAGTTTGAAAAATCAGATGTTTTGCGCGAAGTGACAGTAGTACCTACCCACCTCAACGCTTCGCTTATGAGGCGTGCAATTTATTATTTACACATTTATTAGGTAGGTACCATAATAATAATGCTCTAAGCTCACTACCTATGCTGTATGCATGAGATAATCAAAAGCAAAACAGCGCGCTATAGTAGGTAGGTAAGTACCTACTTACCTTTAATATTATTATTACCACTAAATATTTTATTCATATACATATTTTGTAAAACAAAGATTTACTTAAGTTTGACGCGGAAATTGAATATGTAAGTAACTTGTATGTAACAAAATATGTAAGTAACTAGGTACCTATGTAATTTTTCTACCTATGTAATTTTTTTACCTATGTAATTTTTTACCTATGTTATTTGCATTTTCAATTTGAATAATAGGAATAGGAATCAGTTCCACAGTCAGTTCAGTGCTAAAGTACAGTACGTTCATTACTTTTAAATATTTATCAATAAAATAGTTGAATTGAAAGTTGAAATATAAATTTATAATAAAATAGTTTCAGACTTATTTTATAACACTGATCGTATGCGGTATTATAAATTAAAATATTTTCAATTTCTATTAAATTTCTCCCATTTTATCAATTACGGGCCTCCATACAACTTTCCAAAACACGCCATCTAGTTTTACTTTTGGAAAGCATTACTATAGTAAAGCGCCATCTATAATAAATAGGCAAAATTACTCGTATGGTGCATTGTTGGATAGAACGTAGTTTTACAGAGTTTCAATAGATGGCGCTGTTTCTGATTAAATGAATTTGTTTCTTAAATTCAACTCTAGATGGCAGTACTACATTATATCATTAATAAATTATTTTTATTAATTCTCTTTCCGTTGAAGCATGTAAACAGAAACTAAAAATGTAAATAGTTTATGAATTTCAGAATTACTTAAGTAATTAGGTACTTAGGTACTAAAAATTATGTAGGTAGATAGTGATAATATGAAACTGAAGTTTGTTTTACCGTGCTAAGCTTAGGAAAAAATAAGTATTTTGATTTATTACGAAATCAATTTATATTTATTTGTTCATGGCACATTTCCATACATTTGATTCATTCGCAAGACGCGCCGCCGGTCGCGCCGCGCGAATTTTCGCTATAGCGAATTGTCCGTGGCCAGCACGTTAGGTTCATGGCGTAGTAGCACAAGTAGCCTATAGAAATTTAATTCAGAAGTGGTTCTTTTTGCTTTAAAAACATATTTTTAATATTGTATGACTAACCCTGGAAAATATCTTACATTTAGTTAACATTCTGATAGTTCCAGTTACTACCGTATTGTGTTTTAAAAGCTCGCAAACAAATGTATGTAATGATTTGACAAACGGACGGATAATACCGATAAGTACATTTAGCAAGTCGTCTCTTCTGTAAAATACTAAAAATAAAACTTTGCACAGGTTTCCTACAGAAATACTACACCTTCCCTCTCTTTGCGTGCATTAGTTAGTAATTTTCTAAACTTTACCCTATAATTTTTTCTTATTTTTAAAAATATAGTTTATGATAGCCCAAATACGGACGGATATCCAACCAAAACTATGTGACCACACCCTTACCGTGTCGATAAAATACACTTCCGTGTTCAAATATCGTCTTTTGATCGCGCTATATTTAGCGAGTGTCCTACATTCAATAACTGGATAGAAGGGGATACAACTAGGTGTTCAGGTACTATGTCTGATTTAAACAGACATACAGGTAAAAGAAGAATGAAGGCAATTGTGCGGAAAATAGTTAGAAATGAACATCGCGCGTTTTGACAGTTCGCGCGAAGATCGCAGAAGCGCGAAGGCAACGCGTTTGTCAGCTAGCTTTTATAAAAATTTTATTCTACTAGCGGTCCGCCCCGGCTTCGCCCGTGGTACCTACATGTTTAAACTATCCTATCTCTCAAGTTGGATTGAACTGCACATGGTGTGCGAATTTTATTTTAATCGGTTAAGTGGTTTAGGAGTCCATTGAGGACAAACATTGTGACACGAGATTATATATTAAGATTTACACATATACATAGGTAATATGTATAATATATTATAGTAATATTTGAATTAAAGAAAATCTTATATATAAAATTCTCGTGTCACAATGTTAGTCTGCATACTCCTCCGAAACGGGTGGACCGATTCTCATGAAATTTTCTGTGCATATCGGGTAAGTCTGAGAATCGGCCAACATCTATTTTTCATATGTACCACGGGCGAAGCCGGGGCGGACCGCTAGTATTATCTAAATATTAGATACTTGAGTATATTCGTTATATTACTTACCTCATCCTCACTTGAATATATTTTCAGCTATAAAAAATTTGAAAATTTCAAGCGTTTTTACAAGAGAGATGATGCATAGTATATCTACCTACTAAAAATCTTTAGTTTTTATTTTAAAAAAATGTTGTTTCTAAATTCTACATATTATAATAAATAATAATATTATGCTCGCTCTGTACTCTGTAGTACCTTACGTCTCTATAATATGAATTAATTCAGATACACATCACACAACAAACTTCAAATTCATCCCAATAAACCCATCATGTAACAGAATCCAATACACTATAATATCAACAAGAAAAGAGTCGATGACACATAATTTCCCGACTTTATATCGCGCCGACCTATTTTCCCCAGTCTGGAGTGGGCGAAAGCTTAAATAAAACGTGTGAATGAATATTTACTCATAGCTTACACACACATACACACAGCTCTTAATTAGTCACACATTGACAATGGTGGCGTATCTGACCCTGTAGTTTGCTGTGAAAATGCGTGGCGTGTGCTTATGAATCTTTCTTAGTAAGGGGGGGGGGGGGGGAATAAAGGGGTATAAAAAATCACTGAAAAATAGCGTGTGTTATTGTTTTTCTACTTTTTCGGTGTTTCTATACTATTATTTAAAATGTAATACTATATTATTTTATAACAGAGTGTTTGTTTAGGTATTTTTCGCCTTGTTTTCAAATTTTAATTAATTACATATTATCTTACTGTGGCAATAGATACATAACAAGTAATTTTGAGCCTCTCAGTTTTAGCAATCTGTGGTTTCAGTTTGTAACTGCATGCTCAAAACCTAGCGAACTTCTTTCTTACGGTGTTCACATGGTGTTCACGTAAGTACCTACCTATTCCTTTTTCCACTAATTCATTTGACGATAGCCGATTCTAACAGGCATTGTTAACTGTATTACATACCTATCTGTATTATTATAATCGATCTATAACATCCTCTCCTTAAATTTGCAAATGAATAGCCCCAACTCCCAAGGGACAGGGCGGGGAGGGCGGGGTGCTTGGTACGCGGGGTGCGGGGGGACGGGGGACCACCGGCGCACGCGGTACCCTGTGATACGGCGCGCGACACGGCCGCGGGACTTTATTAGTGTGGGGGAGAAAGTTGCCATTTTTTTCTCAAGATTTATAATAGACTAATGAAAATGTTATAGCCGTAATCTAGACTCGAGGAATATTTAAGATTTCTTTGTATATTCAATTTTAAACGTATTCATTAAATTCATTCCTACTGCATTTTTTCTTTTTAAACACCATTTATCGAAAAAGTTATTAAGCATAGCATAGTTACGTTGATTTTGACGAAAAACACAAGGGTAGGTATAAAGAGGATTGGAAAGCTTTTATGTATCTTTAAAAAAATGAAAAAGTGGCCTCAAATCATATTTAATTGTGTCCTTTCAGCAATGGACTTTACATTATTTACGAAGAGATCCCCAACCCGGTCAACAACGATGAAATAATTGCAAAATTTTTAAGTAATTTCTCTAACTGTTAAAAAAATACGAGGCACAGTAATAAATGCGCGCGCGCACTTTTTTCGCTCTTATTTTCTCGCGTTGTGCCAAAATTGAGTTGTACGGATTTGACTTTTTGCCTCGCCGGCGGTCCGATAACCCGTGTTTGTTTATTTATTTACCGACTTCGAAAGTGGAGGGTGCATTCGTTTCGATAATTGACGATATTAATTGATTTCGATTATCGAGATTCTTATAAAATGTTTAAAAATAAATCGTTAATTTTGTAACTTGAATGTAGGACATGACTTTGCAAAAAGGACACCACTATCATTTTTCACTAAATTTCTATGATTTAGCTCTGATTCCTTACTTGGATTGAATGAAAATCGGCTTAGATTTTGATTCTCGCATAAAATTTTGCGGCTAGATGCCGAATAGATTTATTTTAAAAAAACTATAAACTTCAGTCATACCAGAAAGTCATAGGATATAAGAATTTTCACTTATCATATAATTGACTCATATTAAATTACAAAACATACAAAATTTTGACCTTGTTTTGAAATAGACGAAATTGTCGAATAAAAGGTTTATGGGTCTTCGAAACTGTTTGTGGCTTTTCATAGATGCTGATGAATATAAACTATTTAACCACGTCCTGTTAAATTAGTTTATTCCTTGTTTTAAGTATTCGATAAAGATGAAAATTCTGCGTATTATTTTAGCCACATAAAATAATATTCACTAGCTGAACCACGCAACGTCGTTACTTTTTTTTTATTTTTAAAACAGTTTTCATTGTTTCTCCACTCTACAGGTCCATTTTATCGATTGTACCTTGATATCAAATCTGCCAATAGCTTTTGCCAATAGCATTGTCTAATGCCTACAAAATATTTCATTAATTTCTGAATGACTGATGCTGCAAAGAAGCCACCGATTTTTTTATTTTCAATTAAAAAAATGTATAATCACGCCTTCGTATTGATTTCAGCTGATCTCAACAACATGTACCTATATCAAGATTCTGCATAACAAAACTTAGTACTTACATACCTCGAAAGAAAGTGGACAAAACCCAAAAGCGTTCTCCCTATGAAGATTAAAAAAATGTCACTAAAGAATACATAAACACACATAAGTGTTCCTTAAAGTTACACAAATAAACGCATCCAATAAAACCTACACATGTTCTTTTATTAATTTTTAAAGCACAATAGAGTACTTATCTCACCGGTGGTCGCGAATATGAGGTCTAAACCAAGTCAGTGTCTCCAGCATCGCTGGTGGCATTTACTTTTTTCCCGTCACTCCCGTAGAGGTAATAAATCAAGTGCATACTTAATTATTTTGATTAAAACCGAGGCACAGATACCAATTTCTGGGCCACTCTTTATAATTTAAGGGCAGGCGATGTAATTTTGTATTTATGCAAATTATTTGTACGGGACATTTTTTGTAAAAATCCATAGACTAATTGTTTTATGGAGTAGTTAGGAGATTGTGTTACTCAAATGATTGTGTTATTTATAATAATATAGATATGTATTGATTAATGATTTGATACATTTTTCAGCAAAAAAAAAATCATTTCTTCCCTATCTTAATGGATGAATTTGTTAAATTCCTTTACATCATTTATTTTTTGTGAAAAATTATGTTAATCAAATGTTTATAGACACAACAGTGATCAATTACTACAATTGACAGACATACAGTTTACACACAGATTTTCGAACTAAACAATATCTCAAGAAGCTTTAATAGTTATAGTTAAACATTTCTTTAAGATCCCTTTCATTCCAAAAATAATAAAATAAATAAATAAATAA
>CAJQZN010034554.1:0-34566 GCA_907164685.1 Colias eurytheme | reverse complement strand
ATTATTGGATGTTCTATCTCAGGATCATCAGTTTCGAGACCGAGCAGCGTGTAAGGGGTCTGTCGAATGTTTAAGCTGGGTTTGGTCGTGGAGGGTACGTAGTAGTTTGCGGGTTTAGGAGGCCATTCGGGAGTGTAATATCGATGGGTCGGTTGTGGTTCATGAGGATCTTGTGTATAGTCGGAGTCAGCACCTCGCAGGGCGGCGCCCGGATGTCTGCGGCGTTGCGGAGGCAGTTGCACACCGTCTCCAGTCACTGGATTCCTCTTCGGTGGCGAGTACGATACTGACCATTCAGAACAAACGGTTTTCATCCGAAGATAGACTTACATTATACATTATAACAACTTCGATATTTAATACTAATTTCATTCATTGAATGCAATACTATTGTTCAATAGATATTTAAAGACAAGTTCATGCATATTGCATAGTACACAAATATGATCTTCATTGATAGATGAGATCTTTGAAAATTTACATTAAACATAAACATTGTTTGTGATCTTATCAAACAAAATTATTATTGTTTCAAATCTTTGTTTTCATGCTCGGCTTAAACAAAGCATTGTATTATTTTGAGCCATTGTTACAACGTATTCGGCGATAGCATATACACATTTTAGCATAATCATTAAAGTATTATATGAAGGGTATTAAAGAAGATAAGTGTTTATTTGTGAAGCGATCTCTGTAGCGTGCACATATGCAATTTAATGTGCTTTGGGCACGCGAGCCTAATACCATATACCTACACAGAGGTTGCATATTCTACAGAATTAACAACATCTATGTAGGCTTGATATTAAACGAAAGTGGAAAGGAATTCACACACACGCTCTTGCAATACTTATGACGCCTTCGAGATTGTATAATTATACAAATTCTCCACGCCACTACGCCACTATAGTTTGTTATTACCGTCACTAACATTTTATGGGTTTGCTCGGTCTTAAGTAATTTGTATGTTGAAAGTAGCCCTACAGCAGTCAGGTAAAATATTTGTCCGACTGCGACTGTTATAAAACCCACATTCATAGGTACATTACCTATAATTATGATTGCAGTAAAAGTTGTAAACAATGATGTTAACATTGTGGAGCAAATACTTCCAACACGGCATGTACATTGTACATTTAGTGTGGTTGAGTAACGAAAGTTATAATTAAATATGTTTAGTTTTAATTAGTGTTATAAAATAGCGTACGCGCTTGTGGCAGTTTTAATTTATCACTTGTAGATATTAATTATTAGTGTCGTTATATGAAAATGAATCAATGTTACGTGTTTATTATTGCATTAGACCTCTAACGCATCTCGCTGAATGATGCCTTTAACTACCAGCCACCAGGACAGCATAGACAGAAAGATGTGTCAGAAGTAGCGATATGAATTCCCAACCACGTTCGATCGGCTCTCAATGATTGCAAGTGCTATCGTGCCTACATCAGAATCGACTCACAGTGGTCAGCTGGCTCCGTCTCACCTCTGCTGGGCGTGGACATGGCGCTCCCGTTCATCTTGGGCGAGTGCGCGGGGCTGCCGCCGTTCGCCGCGTCACCGAACTGGATGTGACTGCGGATCGTGTCCGTTATCATAGGCGTCACTGACGACGATCCACCCTGGAATGTGCGATTAATAATGTTAACCCGGTGAGTTATGTAGTAGGCTGGTAGTAGGTTCCTTATAAAATTGTAGCATTTACAACAAATCTTACTCGAAAAAAGTAAAGGCAAAGTCGTATTACAAATAAAATAACTTCGTCATTGCTGTTTAATTAAAATGCCTCATTTCTCTGATCTGAGAATGAGAACAATGTAAGTTTAATATAAGCTTCAAATTCATTCTATTTTCCTGATATTTCAAAATAACCACCTCATTTTTATAGCGATTGCCTTTTTTTTCCGACTACAAAATACCTTACCTGACCAAATAGTCTGGAGTGCGTGTCCCTTGGGCGAGTCGGTGTGTCCTTGACGTTGCGCGACTTGGACGAACCGTTCTTGACGGGACTGCCACCATCCGTCACATCGCCGTTGAAGATCTCCGCGATGCAACTCTTCGGCGCATTTGGAACTCTGAAATTATTTGAATTTGTAATGTTAGTGAAAGAGTGTGAGTGAAAGTTAAATACCATAGGTCCAAAAGACGATACCTATATATAATGTGGTAGGTGGATAACAAAGTTTTAAACTATAATAATAATATTAGAAAAACTTAAATCTCATGACAAGAAATTAAAAACTCTTTGCCAACCTTTTTGCAACAAGAAAACAAAAACAAGTAAAACAAAAACAATTCGACTTAATTTTACATTGTTACTACTTTATAGCATAGAAATGGTTGCCAAAATAATACTTCCAGTTGTAAACACTATAGAAGTTTCCAGAATTGAGTACTCCCATTAATTATATTTTATGTTAATTGAAGACACTTCCGAAACTTTCGTAATAAAATATGTATTTTGGAGGAAATCCCAGACTGCTTTTCCGAAAAATTCTGCTCATTGAATTGTAATTAAGTTTTAATGATGCAACTGAATGTAGGTACATACCTACTGTATAGTGAATACTGAATGTAGCACCCTTTTAAAATCCTATTTACATACGGATTATTTTACCGCAACCCGATCCGAAAAGTTCATTAATACTGAATGCACATTATGCATGCACTCCCTTCGCCCGAGTGGACATGCATGGTCAAAACTGCCGCGCGGGACGGGCCCATTTCCGCAGGGGGAACCTCGTGGTCAAACACTAATCAATACATTCGCGTTAAAAAACCATTACAATTATTTGAAGGGTCTCCTAACTCAAGTTCATCGACCTCACTATTGGTTTTAATATTTTAATCTCGAGCCAATCTGTTAATGGCGATTTGGATCGCATGAAATGCCCTTTTCATTATGTAGAAACGTGTTTAGCTCCATGTGATTGAAGTTAAACAACATTGCCTCCAACATTCACGCATTATTATTACAATCATTACGCGCTCTTCATGAAGTATATTTTAATTGTAGAGATTTCCACAAGAAAGCAAGGAATAAACACTCCGAAGAGATCTCGGGAGCTGTCAGCGCTTATTTTCTAAATTGCACGGTAACGAAATGATTTCTAAAACAAGATCGCAATCAGGAAAATCATTATCGTTAAGTTTAACAAGCTTGTATGCGATCTTATAACGTGCTAGATTTAGTGCCGGGGTGTCAAGTAAATTCAACATGATATTAGATTAGCGGCTGGGATAGACATAGTACACATATGTATGTATAATAAGGATGCGTATCCAGTAGAGATAAACGGGGAAGCCAAGCGGCAAACGATCGTAAACAAATGTTTATTTATTCTTGAATAAATTAATATACTACGGGATTGCCGATTATAATCATGCAATTTTGAATATTCTTATCCTAATAAAAAACGATGCCTTACGGTAGTAGATGTAAAAAACGGCACATATAGGCGGTAAATATTTACATGTCTAATACTGAGATGAGTGCAATCAGCACATACCTATCAAGTTTTTCAATACAATTTCTAACACTACTTAATTTTGTTTACAAATACCTATCATCATCACAATGTAGTCTACCGTTCGACATTCGTCAATTCACTCAACTCTTTTCCATCAGCACTGAGGTTTGAAAGCAAAAGACTTTTCGAAGTATGAAACGCAACCCTACTCACATGCATGGTAAAGCACCCTTAATGTACCGCCTGAAGCACACGACATGCTGAAGATGCGATAACGAGATGTCATTTATAGCTCGGATGTGCGGCTGCAATAATTTGCACTAGTAAATGGTTTTGGATTTAACGTAGATTAACTGACATGAAATTGAATGAACTGTTTAGTAAGAAATAGGCGTGAGCTGATGATGACTTTTATAAAACTAAAGTTGATTGATTATTGATGAAAATAATTAGAGCTTATTATAAAAGAAAAATATTGTAAAGATGCTCTACATTTTCCACTTGTATCTTTCGTTATCAATTCAACTTTATTTGTAATCGAATTAAAAGTATTATCTATTATTGCTTTCAAAGAGGTATAATAGGTACTAATATAAAACCTCATACAATAAATGTCAAGTTTAATCTACTTTATAAAAGAGCCAATAAAACGTATAACTCCAGCTATTCCAACGGAGCTTAATCGTCTTTTTACCCATTTCTTCAGCAACCTATTAGTTCCTATCTAAGGCCAGTACATTACAATTTATGTAGCAACTCATGTAATAGGCATCAATTTCAAATGCGGCCGAGCAAAATTATTCGAGCGTGCAGACTAACATGTGAAAGCATATAAATACTATCTCAGTCACTGCACAGATATTTTATCCATTTAGATTTTTACACATTTATTTTAAATATCTGAAATTTCAGAATTTCCAGTTTAAATAGTTGATCCAGATTCTTTTCATTTATTGAAATACAGAAGGAAATTAGACATTATTAACTGTATTATATCCTGACAATCAATCGGTAATTGAAAATATTTATCTGCATACAGACGTATTGAAAGTATTGAAACGTCACACGCGATCGTAAATTTCGTTGTCGACCGCAATTTATACGAAAAACTATAAATGCAAGAACAATCAATTCATTTATCACCGGCCAGTTCAGACAAAGAGAAAACAAACATTCACGAGCGTCGTAAATCTAAAACTCCCATTCTTTATAAGTGTTTGATGCGACACTCACGACAAGACCGCGACCGCAACGCACAGTAGCGCGACAGCATAAATGCCTCGCCTTAGATATATAGATTCTAGATCCAACAATCGATAAGACAGCGCGACATTAAGAGTACCGACATGAATATTATGATAGTTATGTGACGGTTTCAGTATAAATCTCAAAAGATCTGGTTCACTGTGTAGGTTTTGAGATTTGATATTTTAAACACTGTCAGATGTATGATTTGAGATATTGTGTATATTTTATACGTGAGAACCAAGTTTATGTAAATACCATGGACTCTATTGTATTGAATAGTATTTTGCTTTAAATAAGTAACAGATATCGTATCCAAGTTATGAAGACGCAATCTTTGACCACAAACTTATTCAAAAAAAGAAAACACTTTTTAAATTAAGAATCCTAGTCTATGGTACAGAACACAGACTATACTCCGCATCGCAGATAAGTAAATCGATAGCGCGCTAGTGCGGTTTCCGGCCGCTATGCACCACTGCTCGTCTGTCACATGAAAATGCCTACAACCATGAATTACATTGCACACCGCATGCAATGCCATACTAAATCTCTGACTCAGTACTTTTGTGATAGATGGTGCCTTCATAATATATTTTTTATTCAGACACCGTTTTATTGTAAAGGGTTATCTTTACTTTCATATTATTACAGAGCAAACTGCTCGGGTTTTACCTGAAAATAGTTAAGTACAATCAATGGTCTATCCATTTCCTTAAAAGATTAGAACAATTTACGTAAAATACACAATCAACGTTTTTCATAGAGGAAATGAAAGGGGACTAGATACATCATATCGAAACCCTGTATAATTTAACCAAGGGAAAAGTGCGTGAGAGCAAATTGCTCTTGTGGGTGTGTAAACAACGCCATGATAAACACACTTTTCATTGAATAATAATAGCTGTTTGAATAAAAACCATAATAGAATACGTGATAATGTTACCATCCAATATCATTATAACATCTTCATTTAATTACAGTTTTCAATGCTTTATTATCAGCCAATACTCTATTTCGTTCTTTAATAATAATTAAAATATTTGACTTATCAAGAAAAGGTTCAAATATCATCGCCGATAATTGTAATTATTCCTTGAATTGCATAATTGAACGATTGCATAATCATAATCATAAAACAGATCCGAGTATTCATATAATTACGGCACGATGTCATAAATTCATTCCCGACTCTTCATAGAGTAGATAGCTCACGAGATAACGTCACATGTTAACCTAGCCGTATTATGAATCTGCAGACTGCAATCGACATTCGACACGGCCCGGCTCGACTCGGTAATGATGTAGTGTTTTAGCATTTTATAATCTTCAGGACGGGTGACGTAGACTAATGATATCGAAGGTAATGAGAGCCCAAGTAACTTTATCATATGCGGAACGTCAAGAGAAACTGTTCTTCGTTTTCAAATGAAAGTTAATATTACGTTGTGGGCCAGAGATTACACACTTTCGCGCCAATTCGATTTTAATGACATGCATACTGAAATACATGTTATTGTCATATTTATTACGGTACCAAGTACCTAACTACAAGTAAATAATGCTTATTTTCTAACGTTACGGTATCTTTAACTCGATGAAGAAAGCTCGAAGCCCATGTTAATTGGATTATCGAACAAATAGGATATTACTTCGATAATCATTAATGAACAGAAACACGCTTAACGTTTCGTGTTGGAAAATGTGATTCCTAAATAATAAATAATCTTATTTGCATCATTGATTTTATGGAACAGACTCAACCTACACTACTTGGCCTGGAACGAATGAAGATTATATTTGGCTGATTATTTTATAATGTTTTCATTTCTTTTTTTCTTTCAGCTTTGTATTTCAGCTTCATATTTTCTGTAAAATTTGCCGACACGGGTATATTAATAATATTAATTCTAGGGTCTTATTCCACGTTTATTCGGTTTTATTTGCTCCGATATTCTTCATTATCTGCCCCAAATACATCTTTTATATTATACTCAAATATAGATCACCATACAAAGAAACTGTCGATTCATGGCTGCTTATTTATCATTACCGCGACACAAAGGAAATTTATAAATTACCTCGGAAATGAGACCGTCTATTTGATAATTTGTCCAATCTCCTCGCACCTTTCAAATGTAATACCTTCAATAAAAATGGTGCCACGGCCTTGTATGGCAAAAGAATGAAAATTGAAGAAGCTTTGGATGACTTAAAAAGCTTTATTATTAGGTTTTCGTGTACTTGAAAAATAATAGCTACGAAAAAACTGTATAACATGTTAATTTCAAACTATATTTTCCTTGGTTATATTATATTTTTTTTTTGCAAATTGCAAGTCTCACGGTGCATTTACATCAAACCAGCGAATGCTCATTCTAACCTCACATGTCAAATTCTTTAAGTATAAACAGGCGTAGAGCATTCTTTCTTTGTTCTTAGCGCGTTCGAAAAGATTGTATGCAATGTTCCAAATTCCAATACTGAACAATACTGAATACGAGTTTCTGTTTACACATAAAGATCACGAAAGAATGCTCTTGCTCTAGCTCTACATTCGTTTGATGTAAATGCACCGTCACCCCAAAAATTAACGTCTTGCAAAGCTAATGTGGATAAGCTTTGTTTAACTATCCCTATTAACACCGCATAGAGTAAGGTGTGAAATGAACGAAGGAGCCTTTGTTTCGACGCATTTTTCAAATATCACGCCTACTTTCCAGACATATTTCAGTGAACAGAAACAGAGTCATTATTTGCAAGGCATAAAGCCCTAATTGGCTGTTGTATAACTTCCTTCGTAGGTATACAATTTGAGCACTGAGGGCGAACCTAGCTAATTAGTGCCTCGAGTATTCGGAACGCTAAACATAAGCAAGAAATGTTTATACGACTTTTATTAACTCGGGCTTTTACTGCTTAAAAAGGTAATTCTAATTTACACCGATTATAACAATATTATTTTCAAAGCTACTGGGCCGTTATTGCATAGGTACGTAGTTAGGAGGCCTTTAATAAGAATGTTTTACTTTTTAATATATGTACCTAATTTAAAAACTACGCGCAGAGCGCATTGAGTGAAATTATGGTCGTAGAAGGAAAATATATAATAGCTTCTTTGTAGTTTGTAGTGTGTTTATGTCTAGCATAATTATTTAATATTAAACTTGTTTTACTTTTCCTTCGTTTACTTTTCCTTCGTCTAACTAACAAACATCATCTAATTACATGAAATAAATGTTTTACGTTTATAACGACGTGCTTTACGAGTTTCAAGAACGAAACAATCTGGAGCACTATCATGATTCAGATTATCGGAGCCAAGGGACTGGAACGATCCATGTTAAAGTGTTTCGTAGATCTAGCAATAAGCTCTACTTATCGCCTGAGTTCCCATGCGGCTATAGGTAGGTACTACTTTTAATTGTGTGTAATAAACCTGTTCTATTTACAAATTGTTTCCATAATATTTCGATTAAATTCATGTTCTGATATTATGTGATTACAATGTACGCATTTAGTATCTCCGTTCGTGGTTTGCAATTTAAATTCTATTGCGACTATAATAAACACTAGTGCGTGGTGGTCAAACGCCGCGTATGACGTTTTATTTCAGCTTTGGTTTCGCCCTCTATTCGGCGACGGCTTTAGGCACGAAACCCGGTCAACAACCCCAGCGATGTCTGCTGGGCGTCTACCGTCTTCCTTCACCACTATATCGCAACTAACGATCGAAAGTTCGCGCTCCGTTTCCATTGACTTCCAGACAAGATTAACCATTAAACACGCAGCAAAAAACGTCGTAATGCACTCGAGCTTTCTCGATACGATCGTAATCGGTATTCAGTGAGCATTAGTAATGGTAACAATCAATATGTTTACTCAGTGCATTAGGTACGAACGCAAGCCGACATTTGAAATGAATCGATACGATCTCGATGTTACCGATCAAGGCGTTTCGTTCTGTGACGTCCGATCGCAATCTCGGAAGAGAAATCGATATCTCCTCGCGAATTATTGTTGAATTGTAGATAAGATCGTGATACGGAGTAATGCACGAATAATGAATTCTCAGAGAATATGCTCGGACCGTGTGGTCTCATTAACGCTATTAAAAATATTACTATGTACGAATGAAATCTAATCGACTTTGTTATACGATTAAGGTTAAATAAATTGTAGAGCGTGTTTGAAGGCAGTCAATAACCTAAAATATTAAGCACGCCTTTTGGCTTACTGTTTGTAGCGATGACTTT
Source organism: Colias eurytheme (assembly GCA_907164685.1). Taxonomy (NCBI): domain Eukaryota; kingdom Metazoa; phylum Arthropoda; class Insecta; order Lepidoptera; family Pieridae; genus Colias; species Colias eurytheme. Next base: position 25,592 of record CAJQZN010034554.1, on the reverse strand, counting down.
TTGATAACGTAATGTTATGTTTAGAAATTAGAAACGCCCTAAGCACTTCTTCTAAGAAAATGTAAAGACAAAACTTTGCTGTTGACTGCCAAAATCTACCAAATTTTAAGTTTAGAAAAAGCGTCTTTGTCGTTATTTTTTTCTGGTACGGTATAACAACTACCTACATATTATTTACTACATTAAAAACTAGCACTATAATATCGAACCAACTCTATCCACACATTGTCAAACAACTGTTACATAAATAAACAGCATGTGCATAGGGGAAAGTTTATCCTAGGACGTAGGACAGACATTGAGGCGTAACGCTGGCTTACAGCAAGCATTACTAACGTGACATATCCGTTCACGTAAGCTGCTTGTGGACAATACTTGAAAAATATGGAAACATACCATTTCACGCATGTCAGAATAGTTGCTGATATGGATTAGAAACGTATAAGTAATGTTTAAAAAAGTAGATTCCGATATCTAATTATTTTAACATATATTTTTATGTGATAGAGATCAATGTTAGAGATATTTTATATTTTACGGAACACCATTTCAGCATCGATTATTGTTTAATTTCATGTTTACGAGTCATTCTATCAATTTCCATTGAAACTCTATTACAGGTTTTTTCATTCAATTACATCTAATCTAGATCTAAAAAGGTTAAGTCAAATCGACGACCATTTAAATAAAGACGACAGTATAAAGTTCATCGTTATGGTCGATAACTTTTCTAAACGACCGCGTGGGTTGGTCTCAACGGATCCTACCAACTAATTGTATCGGTAGTTTATCCATAGTGACATTAATTGATACAACTGTTACTAAAGCGACTTAATTGATACCAATATTATCTATACTACAACAATACCTATAAAAAACAAGTTAAAAATAATGACAGATTGTCCATTGGAGTCGCTGTCACTTTGACATTTCAATGGAGGCGGGAAATTATGAAGGGAACTGTCATTTCAAAGATGAATGCATCGACATTTATTTACAAAAGATAAACATACATAGTATACCTACTCGCTCGTAAACACAGTTGCACAAGTTGCATTTAATACAGTCCCTAACTTATCTAATAATACCACACGTATATAACACGTAGCAAAGCGTGAACGCCAGCCGGTAATTATTTCGCGTCTATATTCCGCGTGCAGATAGAGATTTCACAATAACTCGTAACAATTTAATAGCGAATATCTATAATTCACGTAACAACCAGCACCTTTAGCCCGGGCTGGTGATTGGAATGTGGCTGGAGCGAGCCGACAACGTGGCGAAATTATACGCAAATTGTGTGTGTGCCGCAAACTAGGAGTCAACGGCGGTGGTAATTAAAGGGTTAACTGTTATTGACCACCCTCCTGGTGGACTATAACAGTTTGTTGGGAAAAGCTTTCGAAAACCAATTGCTTTTAAGGATTGATTGCTTTTCCTTAATCGTGGGGGGTATTTTCAATAAATTGGAAGAATGAGTTTTGTTCTATATCATGTATATTGTAAAATGGCCTGCTTATTTCAATAAATGCAGATTTATCAATAACGTTACCTACTTTATTAAAACTATCACTTACAGTTACACCCCTATGTATTACTTCTCTTCTTTGTTATATTTTTGAAACGTTCTCATAATTAAAAAGTACTAAGTTATAATACAAGCAATTGTTGATTGTTGAATGAACCATTGCTACCACAAATTTATCCGCTAAATATTTAACCGCCTAACATTAAACGTTATACGTGTAAACACCATACAAGCCCATTGTTCAGATCAAAACAACACTGGTGCCGTAATCAATCAGTCCACGTAATGAGGAGAGTGGTTTCCGCGTCGATCGCGCACACAAATTAGTCCGCTGAAGGGTGCACGCGCTATCAACACTCCGCGTACATACTTGATGCACATGGCTATTTACATGCACACGTCTCGTTGCATTAGATGCTATTATTTTAGCTAATTAAAACTTATATACATGTGGTTTAGGTAAATATATTAGAATTAGACTATTAGTAGTATGTAATATTGAAGTTACTGATCAATGAAATAGTTTGTTAAATAATATACGTTCAAATTGTACCTACAGCTGTGATGCTAGCTAAAAGATGCCTTGTAAAACTATATCTATTATAAGTACATTGAAACAGACGATAGATAATAAATCTTATTGTTTTCCTATTTCAACTCAAATATCCAAGGACTTTATTGACTTACTGCCCAGCCAAGATACAGTCAAACGGAGTCGGATACATACCTGAAAAAAGAACAAACATTATTATTATCTACAAAAAAATCACATCAACTAAAGTGTAAAAATATAAATATTTAATTACAGTTATCGATACACACGCATAATGCTCACAGCATTGACACCTATAAACTCGAATGACCAGCCAGCACTGCAGTCTGCACTTAGCACCGCTAGCAAATTATCCAAAAGCCCTTAGGCGGTAAACGCTATAAGATATTTATCAACTTATCTAACAGCGCATAATAATCTCATTAGCCGTTCCGCTTGTTCAAATGCATGTAATCAACGGATAGCAGAACGGTACTGCACCAGTCACGCTCTAAATCTGTGCAAAACAGTTTTTAATTGTGCATTTTGTTGCAGATACACAGTTATCTCGAAGAAAGTACATGACAAATTGATTATAGTGTTGAATTTATACGATAATTACCAATAAGTTTCGTGTTCAATCAAGCGTGTGGACTGCACAAGATAATGCTTTTTACGATATGACATGTAGGAGAGACATTTTATTTTTGCGTTATAATATTGCAGTAATCAAAAGAAATATTAGATAAATGATCTTAATGCAATTGAAAAGTTTAGAATTATGTTTTATTTAATTTTAACGTGAACGTAGCTGTAATTGCGTTTCATCTTGTCATTATTTTTTGTTATGATAAACAAAAACATGTATAACGATATAAACAATTTAAAGTGTTTCTAATGTATCGTGTTACGTTTCACAATATTCAATAAGAAGCAAAATGCGTAACAAATTGTCACGAACATTAACCAATAAACGGAGGCGAAGAAATGCGATCGGTGTTCTAATTTTATTGTGAAGTGTGAAATAACACTTAATTATAGGAAGTCAATGTGCCAAATATCTATATAAATCAGTACCTATCATTTTTAACATCAATTTAAGCCCTCTATAACAATAGAATTCAAAATAAACATAGCAATTATGATTTAACGAAAGGAGACTATTTTTTGTGGGCCCACCAAGACTCGGTAACGTATAGTAATAAAAAAAAAACGTGTAAAAATATAAAATTATATTATGAATTTTGAAGCTTCGTTGTTTTACAAACGAAACCGGAATCATGAAATCGAATTAAAAAGCTTTATTTTGATATCATCCCTGCTGTCTAGAAACCAAGAACAATGGCCAACATTAAAAATAACTGTAACGAAACGTTTTTATCGATAGAATGAAAATAAAACCAAAAAGCGAAAAAAAACTGCCTTAAACAAATCACTTTAGAAACTGTTTTTATTCCTATTTATGTGGAAGAATGTGATTGATAGCGATTTTAAATCCTGTAATTATTAATCAAATAAAACAATTTGTTTCTACTAAGCTAAAAAAATCCGTGTAACGAAACGTTACATCTATTGGCTGCTTTGATAGACGTCAGATTCTTCCTGTCGTAGTTGTAATGTTTTTAACATAAACAATGTTTTATTCCCTATTTTAAAATGTAATTGCTACAACTTAAGAGCGTTTAATATTACAATAGAACATGAATAATAGCATAGCTGTGCACATGGCTACCTATCCTAATATTATGTACCTACTCCTAGTCATAAATCACGTACCTACCTACCTACTAAACAAATTCTTACAATTTCTTTCAATTTCTTATTTAATCAGTTTTCCCATTCGCTAAAATCGCATAAGGTCCAGAAACTTGAGGTACACACACTTATATTACTTATTTTCTATACTATTTATAACCAAATCGGGTCTCTGTGTTTGTGGTAACTTCGCTGTTTCCGATTTCCGAGCTTGGAATCGTGACAATGTATGTGATGTTTTCTAATATTTATTTATTCATTCATTTAAATATATTGTAACCCAATGATTCGAATGGGTCACACAAGACAAATCGCTCATTATCAGTTAGTTTTTATGTAGGAAGGAGGTAGGGGAGATGGGCCCAAAGGGGGCACCTTACGGGAAAATTTAAAAAAATGAAGTTTAAAAAGAAGTTAATCCATTTATTTTTTTGCCAAAAGTTCCATTAATAAATACTTTTGAATGCTAAGTGGTTAAATTTGTCAAAAGTTAAAGTATATAATAATTATTAACAGACTACTAAAAGCCTACGATTGCCCGCTTTGCCCGAAGGGGAGGCCTAAAGCGGGCTTTCGTTTAGGGCAAAACGGGCAGTAGTTGGGTAAAGCGGGCAGACCTGGATTTAAACAGTAGATTTCAAAATATACAACCACAAATAATATATACAATAATAAATAGAGTAAAAGACACAAAAATATTTTATAAGTTATGTATTTCAAACAGTCATACAATTATTTTTAAATGAATATATGAAACAAAGGAACTTCTTAGGAGCTTTAAACTTTTAAGTACAATATTTTCAGATATATCTGAAATAATATTTAAAAAAATAACGCCCTGTTTACAGTCTATCATTATTTAGTCTCTAATAAGCGATACAATTATTTCATATATATTTTTTTTTATAAATCCTAAAATAATGTAACTAATAGGTAGTTATACAAGTTCCAAAAATTCTTGTTTAGACAGCCCGTAAAATAAAGAGTCCATGTAGAATACGTATTCCAAAAGCTCCATTTCTTGTTCTGTAGAAAAGACAGTAAGTAGTAAACCTACCAAGCTTTACATTACACGAACCCAATTTAAGATGCCTGCAATGTCGTTCTTGGAATCCCATATTTAGTTGTTACTTTTTTGACAGGTTTTCCTAACTCTTGCACTTCTCGTTTTGCTTGCTGCATAGTTGAGCGTTGCCATGAGGCTTGTGAAGTTTTACGCTTATATTTACGCCGGTTATAAGCGGTCATCTGAAAGGAAAAAGCAAATTAACAAAATAATGTAACATTTTAGCGGACGGGGCAAAGCGGGCGCGTGCCCGCTTTACCCTGCCCGCTTTGCCTTTTTCGACATTTGAAAGGTTCAGACGAAATTCTACCTCAAAATTTTTAGACACGTGGATTTTTATGGAACCAAAATATGGCCAGATAGCCACTTAATAACTAACAAATTTTGGTTAAAGGATTGTAAACACCAAAATAAAAAGAACACATATTACATACCTTGCAATATTTTTCAAAAATCGTCGAAAAACATTTATTTGTTGCAGCTTGTAAATGCGTGCTCGCAAGCGAATCCAACGACTGCCGCGAGGTGGGAGGGGTGTGGGGATCGTGCTCACGAGCCGCGCGCGCGCCATTATTTAAAATTCCGATACTATACTGAGTGCCCTCTTTAGGCTCTGTGCCCACTTTAGGCCCCTTTCCCCTAAATGTTTGCACATCGTGTTTCTAAAGATTCCGGTTAAAACATGTAAAAGTAATTTCACCACTATAATCTGGGGACTTCAAGGAAAAAATTAACACACATTTCATTAATATACGCTAAGAAATTGAGGTGGGCCTATTCTCCAAACAAAAAAAATCGTCTCCTTTCCATCAACAATTAATTGAAAGTAAAAGATCGTGAAAGTTATAAAGGTAATTAACGAAGACAGGTTATATTATTAATCTTCTCATAAAATTATGGGTTGTCCCCAAGAAATCAGCTTAGCGTAAAATTTGTTTGCGTGACAGATGCGAAAATTGAAATAAATAATTTCTGCACAAACACGCGAATCGGATACAAGAAGTACGTGAAATTCGTTAAAGTTATAAGAGCATTTCTTCCGTATTACGTTTTAAACGTATGTAAGACAATAATCTTATCTTACCACTATGTCAGAGCAGTGTCGATTCCGGTATTTCGAAATTATCTTTAATTACTATTTATACATTAAAAAAATATGAAACATTGCCCAAACTGGAATATTATGTAGGAATAATATAATTTTGAATTACAATGTATGTTTGACATAATATGTGCTCAGAATCATAATATACAAAATACTTCATTAGGTATGTTTCGCTGTGAACATTACAAAATAGCGTATAGGTACAACTTCATGACGTGGAGACTGGAGGTGAAGCAATAAAGCAAGGAATACAGGAAACATAATTAGGACACGCTTCGACACTTGAAAGCGTCTGGTTTTAGTTGCAAGCAAATGGTATTTAAACCTCAAGTGACATAGATTAAACGCAGACTGACCTTGCAATTTGCAAATCACGTCTGTTTTGTATCATTCGCATAATTCTGTTATTTTCCCGATGCTATTTGCATCTTCAAACCAATAATTATGTACTTAGTTTATACTATTATATTTACTGTAACAAGAATATTTCGAACCTGTTTATAATTAATTTAATAATATAATAATACTAAATTGCATTTACAATTATTTTAATTCATCTAATGAAGTACAATAACATTTTAATGAGAAGTCCATCACTATATTGTACCTTGTTTTTATATATTAAGTTTGTGCAAATTGCAATCGATAATCCTGTTTAGATAAAGTTTCCTGGAAGTAATATTATTTAAACAACTTTTTAAAACATCAATTTAAGCTTTTTTAAGACGGATATTGTTAACTAGTTACAAAAATATCACCAAAGGAAACTATTAATAATTATGTACCGATTTCGTAGTCAAAGTTTTAATAATAGTTAATGATTCTTTTAACTACTTAATTGTTAATGAAACTATCACTTAACGTCACCTTTTTTAAAGAAACTGTTAACATAATTAGACAATATATTTTTGGAGATTTATTATATTTTTAAGTTAAAGTAAATTCACGTTCACAATTAGATCTAAAAGTAGAGTAATGAAAGGAGCAGTTAATGAATGAAATATTCATAAATTCGTGAAAATTTAAAATTAAAATATCCAAAGAACTTTGACAAAATTTAACTAATTGAACTCTACGATATGTTGAATCACAAACAATCTAGATACAAATCTAGACGTATTTTTTGCTGACTAATAAATTATGACTAGCAATAAAACCAAGGGTTACCGTTGTTAAATTAGATCGACCTTGTGTACAGTAGGCATTACGTCAATACAAGACATGAAATATCGTTTCAGCACACGACATTGATCGGTTATGTTATGTTTTCACAATTCACAGTATTTTTCATAGTCGTGGTAACGGGGCATGGTACAGAGCCGCTTCACGACTGATTGTTATATCGATAAGCCGTAAGAGCCGTAAAAAGTATTTTGGGCAGATTTGAAAGTGTATTTTTATACAACCTACTTGGGTTTGGTTAAGTTTTGTATGGATATGTTGCTTGTTATAAAATATGTTTTCTTATGAAAAGTTTCATACCTACATTCAGTTTTATATTTTACGTATGATTAATTGGGTTTTTCGCTCCTAACCTTTCGCAGAATTCTGTATCTAGGTAAATATATGCATAAAGATAATGTATATAATATATGTATGTATTTCGAGCAGAAACTGCACTAACAATCTAATTTAAAAAGGGGAATAATAAAACGAGCGACTGAAAATAAAGTGAGCGACTGATTATGAGATACTGATTTAATAACTTGAGCGGTATGAATTTGACTAATCGACAAATAAACTAAACAAGCAACGAATATTAGTTGATAATAAAATACAGATTGAGTGTACTAAAGGAGGATTGTGATTAATCCATTTGATATATTAGAATTCTAACTGTGTGATTACATTACTATATGAGCGACTAAATTAATAGTTGAGCGAATAGATTACTAAGTGAGCGACTAAATTACGCCCATCTAGAGCGACTAAAAACACTAGAAATAGTTCTTTGATAAAACTTTCAAAAACAAATTGAACTGATAGTACCTACTCTGTCCATTATAGTATTTTTCAAAGTGATTTTTCTATTCGAAATACCTCGATTAAGATAAAATGCCACTCAGTATAAATAAATCATATGCCAAATAATGAATATAATACAAGACGTAATTTTGTCACTCAAACAATTAAATATTAATATTAGGTCGCTCAAATATTATGAAGCTGCTCATTTTGTATTTTATGTAACGCAAATTAATGTTTGTTAGTTGCTGATCTTTTAATTTTTCATCGCTCGCAGTCAGTCGCTCACTTAGTAATTCTGTTACCCCAATTAATTATTTTTGATAACTTAAAACTAAAATTTACAGTCACTCGTTTAAATACTACCCATTTAAAAATCTGTAGTGCTATTTTCTTCCACCCTTTCCTTCTATGTAAAAATATTTTGCAAATATATCATATGAGATAGATATGTCTAAATAATACAACGGTTAACGATTTTAAAGTTGACTTCATTAATCTATTATCTATTACATATAATAAATCTGTAGAAGGGTCAATTCTGTACATTGAAAATATTGAAAAAATAAATAGCAGGGGGTGTTACTGGATCGATACCAAACCCAAATATGTGATTAAAAAATTTTTTGTCTGTCTGTCTGTCTGTCTGTATGTGAAAACATCACGTAAAAACTAACGGTTCGATTTCGATGAAACTTGGTATACCTAATTATACCTTATTATCCTGGGCGTAAAATAGGATACTTTTTATTCTGAAAAATACGTAGAAAAAAAATTAATCTTAATTTTTCAGTTTTATCCATAGACGTTGTTCTGTAGAACCGCGAACACACGTTGCGTATTATTATAGGCCTAGCCGTATTTGGGTCCAATAGATATTTATAAGATGTCATTGTCAGAGTTACTCAAAATGGAGACCGTCCACGCGAAGACCGACATCCGCGCGGACGGAGTCGCGGGCGGAAGCTAGTGTTTTAATAAAAAAGTTCATTAAAATAATAGTGAAAAGCGATTTCAAGTAAATTCCAGCAAAAGTAGGCGAGATAAAAAAATGCAATGGAATGTATTATCTAACTGTCACTTTCATTTACATCGTACTTATTTTTTGTCCACTATTATGCAAGAAAATATTATAGAAATCACTTTGCGTTGAACCAGTTCTTTTTTTATAACAATAAAGCCGTGATTATGTCACGTTCCTGACAGATTGTGTCAGAATATCATGACTCGATTAGCTATGGATTTGCAACGAAAATATCACGTAATTTGACCGTTTGAAAGAGTGGCAAAATTCGTTTTAGACGTAACGTCGATGTACTTACAGTGAATGTGGAATTATTGATGTTTTGATATAATCATATGTGTGATTATAATTTAAGAGAGCTCGCTCATTATTGTAATTAAAGATGAAGCGATTGCGATACATAATACATATATTCAAATAATCGTATTACGATGTACCTGTATATTTTAAAATCGTTGCCCTACACTAAATAAACATTAGATGCAGTACTAACTCCCAACCTGATCAAATTAAAAAAATATATGAAAACTTTTTAAGCTATTGTTTGCAAAAAAAAATTGCATATCATTTTCATAATTGACACACGAACAATGGACATGTAATACGTAATTAAGTTACAATTCTCACGCCTTTTGGTACGTGTCAAGAATTAAACGTTCTTTAAACCGAAGTGTTGTAGGTACCTAAACTTGTAACGCTTCATACTGAATAGTAAATGCAACTTCCAAATCCAATTTAACGTAATATACTGTATAATATGCAGCATTTGTCAATACATAATACCACGGCTGATATAATACTATACTAGATAATACTCAAAATAAGTACCTAAGTATGAAGTAAATCTTCCAAACCGATGCACCCATCTAAAATTAACATCCCATACGAGATACAAAGAGTATCAATTAATTTAGTTTAACACGATTCTTTACGAGTGCCGCGTGTGCGCTATAATTGGAAACAAATACCTTGCAATCGTCCAGCTATTTTCTACCGTGTTGACGACCCCGAAGCGGTCGGGAATCACTTCCGTTCCTACGTGTTCCTATCAACATGTAATATCCCTGTTTACACTTACCGTTTAAGACATATATACAATGCTGTAGCTGTACAAACAATCAAGTTACACAAACCGGCGGTTAAATTTAATTAACCGTGCTCTGTTAATGTTTGCGTGATACGCGGGGCACGGCCAAATTTGTGATACCTACAACAACATTTCCGAACGAAACATTGTAATCAATTATAAAGTTATGACTAAGGCTGTTATCGGCGATCAGAAAGTAATTTATCGTAAAAAATAACAATCTCGATATAATTTTTACTTATACACTACATATACAAAGGAATTAATAATTTAAAATTAATTTATAATAAGGTATACAAAGCACTTGGGTATGTTATTCTTATTAGTGTGAGTTTATTATTCATCTATAGCATCTAAATGCATTATGTTTATCTACAGCTACCCACTCGACTCGAGGACTAACGAATAAATAATGTTAAATCAGACCCCATTAACCCTCTACATCACAATCAATCATTTAATACTATTAACTTTTGCACAAGTGCACAAAAAAAATTAAAAGACTTTCTCTTAAACAAGCAAACTGTCGATTCATCATATCGGCAAATTAAAGTACCGACGACGCAAATAAAAACTCCATGGAAACATCAAAATCAAATGTAACCCGACGACCCCATCTCGAGACTTTCACGGCTGACAGCCATACAATAATACACAAAATTAGCCATTTTCACGCGTCCAAAATCACTCAAGCGCCATTTAAATGGCTGTCGACTTTTTTTTTCAAGCACATTTATTGCGTTGACGATGCGCAAAAAACCGTTTCTTTCTAAGATAATGCCGTTTTAAAAAATACTTTTACTACCTAACCACTAAACACGCCAGCCACAAAGTACAAAAAATACCGTAAAGAATTTTTGGCAAATGTTATGTGAAGAAATTATTAACCAAATAGCTTACAGCATACTCAATTTTATTGGGTGTTTTAGTGTGGAATGTGAATTCTTGTTACACTTTCAAAAAAAATTCTAGGGTATAAGTATTATATGCTATTATTAGTACGATGACTCGATGAGGATAATCTTATTCAATTTAAAGTAGGCTACACTTTAACAGTTCAACTAAAAATTATACTATCACTATCTCCTTGTCTATATTTATTAGCAGGCAAAGACAAGCTCTGTATAAAGAAACCAGCGTATCATTCGTATATTAAGATAATTGGTTTAACAGAGTGTGTCTATCACAGTGTTTAATCTCAGGGATATCGATAGAATAAATACTATGTCGGACGGTCCAAGACCTCAATTAGAAACTTTAATTGCAGCCTCCACTTGATTGAAGTTAATAGTCGGATAGGTATTGACAGATAACTGACGGTTTTCTTGCTGTTTCATACAGGCATCTGGCACGCTCCACCGCTTTAATGTACGGGATCACTACATAGTATAAAACAAAGTCGCTTTCCCTGTCCCTATGTCCCTATGTCCCTTTGTACGCTTAAATCTTTGAAACTACGCAACGGATTTTGATGCGGTTTTTTTTAATAGATAGAGTGATTCAAGAGGAAGGTTTATATGTATAATAAGATCCATTAAGTAGTGGAGAAGTACTTTTATTTTTGAGGTTTCTAATGTGATGTCGTAAAAAATTACATTTATTCCGCTTACATTGCAAACGCAGGCTGAACCCTACGAGTTTTATCAAAATAATGTACTAAGTATTATACACATTGAAAAGGTCTACAGAAAAGTCCGCGATGGTATATGTCTATCTCTTATGGATAACCCACAATAACTTTTTTTTGTCATTTACTTTTTACGACAAATAATGGCTAATTTTCGAAGCGATTTTAACCAATACAGCATTAATCCTTAACTAATTAAATACCATGGATACATTGTTCATTTAATATAGATCTATATGGCCCTTTACACCGTATGATTTAAGTGAATATTTTCGAAGATATTACAGATTTAAAAATTGCAGGACGTAGCGTTTGCGGCCGCCCGGCTATGTATTTTATACCCGTGCGATGCCGGAGGCCGGAGCGGGCCGCTATATTTTTATACCTATACAACGTTCACAATTTTTCTGTAGTGTATTTAGTATCAGCATTGCACCCGTGCGAAGCCGGGGCGGGTCGCTAGTATTATATAAAATAATAATGTCAATTCATAGAAACGCTAAGTTACGTGTACAACAAGGTCTACGCGTATTAATTGATTGGCAAGTTTACTAACAAGAAAACGATGCATAATTCTCAATCTACACTAATATTATAAAGAGGAAAACTTTGTTTGTTTGTTTGATTGTAATGAATAGGCTCATAAACTACTGGACCGATTTTAAAAATTCTTTCACCATTCGAAAGCTACATTATCCACGAGTAACATAGGCTAGGTTTTATCCCGGAAATCCCACGGGAACGGGAACTATGCGGGTTTTTCTTAGAAAACGCGGGCGAAGCCGCAGGCGGAAAGCTAGTAAAAAATAAAGTTTAAAGTAGAGCAATATTATCACCATATCATATTAAATTTGCAACCCGTTATTAATTAACCGATTATCACATTATTTATTCACAAATTACTTTCACAAATATTCAAAACCGGCCGGCTTTTTATCATATCGTACCAACCGCCTTGTCCACGATGCATGTAAAATTTCACAGCAAATTTAGCAACTTACACTTTCACCACTTGCCAAAATATCAATTAAGTTAAAACTAACAATACGTACTTTCTCATGCGATCATTAAGCATAGTTTAGTCACGACCGTGGCTTCACATTCGTTCTATTATTTTAAGCGCAAAGCGAAAGAGCATTAAAAATTCGGTACAATCATAAGTTATCATCATTACCCACACTATAATGAGCACTATGTAATTGATATAGCTGACAGCTTGATATATTATGACTTGCCGAATTAAGATGTAAAGAAATCAAAAGCTCACCTTTTAAATCTCGACTTCCCTACCTACCTTCTACAGGCGTTTTGCATAATGTAATATAAATATACTACATGATTCCAAACATGATTCCATTCCATTAATTACCTAATGTGTTTAAATAAACACATGCATATAAAATTAAATTTCCGCTCAACAAATGCCTGTGTTAAACCTTTAATGCAGGCATTCAAGTGTGATATCATAAACCCACAACTCACAAGTTTATTATTTTTTACAACCCACTGAGATCAAAGATATTTATCGCTATAAATCAAAGACAGGGAGTTCTACTATCTTCTTGGAGTTATCGTCGACAATCACAAAAAATAGGATCATAAACAACATGAAGAATTATAACAAAACTAACTCAGCCAATAAATTATCAACGGCAACACTTGGTTTACCGGGCCCAACAGCACCAATTTATATATCTGAGAGCTTGACCAGTAAGAATAGAAAATTATTTGCCCTAGCACGCGAAAAAGCTAAAGCTGGTGGGTATAAATTTGTATGGACATTAAATGGGAAAATCTATGTCAGAAAATCTGAGGGCTCTCAACGTATGGAGATAAAACGTGAGACTGATCTTCTTACACTCCAAAAAGATTGACTAGATAGTAATTATACATCTTTTTCATTTATTATACTAATTGTATTATGTAAGTCATTTAATTTTTATAGCTTAAATTACTCAGTAACTCATTGTACCACAAGCCTAACTATCAATAAGTTGAATAATATTTTCCCAATACCCTCACAAACATTTATTAATTATAAAAATTATTACAAACTATATTGTTGTGTTAAAATAACTTGTTACATTTTATGTATAAAAGTTAAGTACATTTGTGCGGCCGCGGCGTTTTTTATGTCTGATATATTAGTTAGTTCAAATTGTTTTTGCTTTAAATTGTTGAATATTAAGATAAAATGGACAGTTTAAGGAATATCGAAACAGAGTTGGACAACTTAGGTGAAGATAGATCCTATACTTGTCTTCCAAACGAATGTTTGTCACATGTACCTCGAAATGGTAAATCAATAAAAATATTTCACATCAATATAAGAAGTGTGAATAAAAATTTTGACGGATTATTGGCATTGCTATCTCTTATTAGAGTAAACATTGATATCATAGTATTGACTGAATGCTGGTTGAGTAAAACATCTAATATTCCTAAAATTGATGGCTTTTTAAGTTATTGTTCAAAAGATAATCATAACCAAAACGATGGCGTTGTTATTTACATTCAAAGTAATATTGCACATACCATATGCTATCCGGTTTTTATTGAAAGTAGTGGGTTAATCTGCAAACTCGGGAATAATTTTGCCATAATAGGTGTGTATCGACCACCTTCTTTTAAAAATGTGGATAATTTTATATTAGGATTAAATAATGTTCTGTCAGAACTGTCGCAATTTAGTACGGTTGCTTTAGTAGGAGATATAAATATTAATATTATACCGCAAAGTGACACTAGCTTCAGCAATGATTATCTGAATATGCTTGCAGGCCATGGGCTGCTATCTACACATTATTTACCCACGCATGGTCGTACATGCTACGATCATGTCATTCTGAAGACACGATATTTATTTAAAACACTAATCATTCAGAGTACTTTAACTGATCATTATTCTACATTGTTAATTTTAAATGCTTCTTTGCAAAAATCGAATAATACATCGTTGATTCGTCGCGTGGATTTTGATAGTATAGTTAAAGACATAACTGAAACAAATTTTTCTGATATTTTTGTTTCTAATGACCCGAATTTTGTTGCTGAAAATATTGTGTCTCGTATTTCAAATATAATAAATAATCACACCTCGACTAAAATTATTCCAAAAAAAAAGCGTAACCTTAAACCGTGGTTAACCCCTGGCCTCTTAAAGTGCATACGAAATCGAGATAAGCTGCATAAAAAATGTAAAAAGGATCCAAATAACGAAATACTTTTACTGACATATAAACGCTACCGAAATTTTTGTACAAAATTACTGAAAAAATTAAAACATCAATACGAACGCAATCAATTCGAAAAAGTTAATGGTAATCCTAAAGCGACATGGGAAGTAATAAAAAACATCACACATGCCCCTACCAAACCTTCATTAAGTACGGATTTGCTACATCTTTGTGAAATACCTTCAGTTTCCGTTAATCATATAAACGATTTCTTTTCAAATATTGGAAATTCCCTGGCGAATAACATTCTTTCTACTAACGCAAATATATGTTTCCCCTTAAGTGTGCTACCGAAAAAATCGATGTTAAATTCATTTGGTCTTGTAGATGTTGATGATACTGAAATTATTAATACTATAAATGATCTGCGAAATGATTGTGCCGTAGGTGTCGATGGAATTTCTTGTAGAATACTGAAATTGGCATTACCAACACTTGCACCGATAATATCTAAACTTTACAATCTTTGCTACTCCACTGGTATTTTTCCTAGAGTTTTCAAACAAGCTATTATAACTCCAGTACACAAGGGTGGTGACAGAGGCAGTATCAATAACTATAGACCTATTTCTGTACTTACTAGTCTGTCTAAGGTTCTTGAAAAAACGCTGAACAAGCGTCTAATGACTTACTTAGAGAACTATAAATTAATATCGGACAACCAATATGGCTTTCGTAAAGGCATATCATCAGAAGATGCTGTTATGAGATTAACTGAAGAAGTTTCAAGAACATTGGATAGAAAAGATAAGTGTATTGGTATATTTTTAGATCTAAAAAAAGCTTTTGATACTGTCTCTGTACCCAAGCTTGTGAACAAGCTCGAAGAAATGGGCATTAGAGGAGTAGGGCTTGATTTATTCAGCAATTACTTAATTGAAAGAAGTCAGCGAGTGAAGGTTGGCGATTATATAAGTGACGAAATCAATTTGTCTTACGGAGTTCCTCAGGGCAGTGTGCTTGGACCCACCTTGTTCTTGGTTTACATAAATCAATTGTGTATGCTTAACATACCTCATTGCAAAATTTTTACTTACGCAGATGACACTGCTTTAATAATTGAAGGACATACTTGGGATGAAACGAGAGAGAATGCAGAAAAAGCTCTGTCTGTTGTTATGGCCTGGCTTTCTAATAATCTTCTTACACTAAATATTAGCAAGACTCATTTCATGCTCTTCTCGCCCTCGTCAGCTGGCTTTCGACACATTGATCCCTCATTCACGATTAAAATTCATACTTGTAACGGATTACACTGTGATAGTAGTACTTGTAATTGTCCTCATCTCGAAAGGGCAAGAACTATAAAATATTTAGGAATTCATATTGATGAAAACCTCTCTTGGCATGTCCACATTCAATATATGACTGCTCGTGTCCGAAAGTTAATTTATGTCTTTAAGTTATTAAAAAATTCTGCTGATAATCGAATCCTAACTATTGTTTATAATGCTTTAGCTCAATCGATCTTATCTTACGGTATTGCAGTGTGGGGTGGAGCTCCTAAAACAACTATTTTACAGCTTGAAAGAGCCCAGAGAATGATTCTGAAGATTATGACTAAAAAACATTTTAGATACCCAACTACAAAACTATACGCTGACTGTAAAGTCCTGTCGGTGCGGAAACTTTATATCTTAAATATGATACTTCGTACACATGCACACTTAAAATATGATAAACATCTCTTATCAACTATACGTAGGAATAATAAAATAGTTAAACAAGAATCGTGCAGAACCTGTATCGCGGGTAGGCACTCTTATGTAATGGGTCCAAGGCTGTACAACAAAATTTCCCAAATAATATCCATTTATCCACTCACAAAAAATAAACTAAAATTAGTTTTGAAAGAATGGCTTCTTACTTTGAATTACGAGGATACAGAGGTATTGCTAACTGTTAGGACGTAATACTTAAGTAATGAAAGTAAAATACATTAAAATTAAGTATTTTTTATTTATTTCTATAGACTTAGTGAATGACTGGCTTTATATATCCAGTCATTCGATCCCAAGACCCGTCGTTGGTCGTAGGGCTAAGTGCAAGTGTAATGGGAAAATAATTTTGCCTAAATAAACACAACGATAATTATATCATTTTAAAATATACAAAACCCTTGCTTTCTGGACTGGTGGTTACAACTGAGCTTTGGTATAATAGTGGTTTATATATTCTTTGTAATTTTTCTTATTTCTAGTGTTTTCTTTTCTCTCAACAAGTATAAATAAAATGTGATCCAACGAAGTGAGGAGTGGGGGCCTGGTGACCTAAAATACAGGCAATTTTTATTGCCTAGTTTAGGCACCAGTCTCACACTTATTTATATGTAATTGGAAATGTGTACTTATTTAATGTAACCAATGTGAGAAAATAAACTCTTTTTTATTATTTTTTTATTTTATTACTGAAGTGATTAATACACGCGTGTCAGCACTGTGACCTGTTCATGAACTCTACACTCGCTTTCAGCGTCATGAACTTTAAACTCTCGTATTTTATTCCTACCTTAAATTACCTCGTTAATTGTCTTTTTCGGGAAACTAGCTATACATCTCCTCACAGTGGATCGTAATCTACGAGCGATTTATCATTTCGTTAGTACTTTTTTTAGTGAATACTCTTACCAAACGTACTTAAGAGATAGTACAGAAGTAACAATACAATCGGCCTTAACACTTAAGCATAATGTCGCTGCATTTTTATCTCACGTCTGTACTCTGTGGAGCGGCCGGGTCTCGTGAGAATCGCGTCCATTTGGCGAAGCGGCCGCATCACGCCTGCCAGTCTCATTGTATAGATAGCCTAACGGAAGATGTGACAGTTATCACGCTAATGCATTTCCGCATCTGAATAAAATGGACATTCCCCGCCGGCCGCCGCGTGAGTAATCAATTATTATACATTGAAATTAAACTTGCGTATATTGGTTTTGGTTCATAAAATAACTTAAAAAGTTTTACAAACACAATATACGAATACTTCTAAGAATGTAGGTACCACCTGGCAAAAAAATCAAGATGTTTGAGAAATTGTTGTTTAATCTATACATAATCGTAGAATCAATTGAAAAATTTGTAAAATTCTTTGATCTATCAATAACTATAATATAGATTAAACGATAAAGTAATTTAACGACTTATTAATATGCATTAACACGCTGATGTTAAAGAAAAGTTAATCGTAAATTTACATCTCTACCTCTGATTTATATACAGGCACATAAAAAGGTATTAATTATTCACACGATTTTATAATCATTCGAATTAAGGTAATGTGCAATAAAATTTATAAACTTAGCAACCCGTATACAAAATTAGCATACCTACTGCAAACAGATATCGAAAATTTAAAATTTCGCAGCATCCATAAATCGACGACACACGTAAGATACAGCACGCCTTTCGCTTATAAATCGTCCAATATTGCAGAGCGTTCGTCGTGCGTCCCCGTTCGCGAGCGTGTCGAAGCGTAGAGATAAGCGTTTTAATTAACTTTTCGTAATTTATATCTATATTAGAAGCCCGGCCCGGCTAATGGGCAGCGTGATTACCAATAAGCTAGCATCGAGCGATCACGATAAATCGCAGAGACGACGCAAACCACAGGCTTCGAGTTATCTCAGCGGTGGACGTCACGTTCATGTCACCGGGCGGCGGACGGCGACGATCCATCATCCTTCACTACTATCACATAATCATACGCAGCTAATAGGTTAAATGCAGCTTTGAATGAGCAACCAATTAGTACGGTTGCGCGGTATGCAATAATTATCAATCAATCGTTATTTATGTCTCTCGAGATGAATATATCATTATTAATACGAATAGATAATCCGGTGGAGAATGTTATTTATCTACCAAAGAAACGACACACGGATTATATTTCTACGTACTTATTTATAGAGACTAAAGAGAAGAACATGTTTATTGGTATCTGATAACCAACAATGTAGGCATTGAACTTTTCTTACTTGGTCATTTGGTTTCATTAGCTTCTGCTAAACGACCAAGTAACCTTCAGCTTTACCCAAGATCTGCATTTCGAAGGTAATGTTGCCGATAAACAAATACAAGTTAGCTCTGATTAGGGAAGATCAGGCGTGCTGGTGGCAGCATTAGACGCCGACATTGCAGCCTTGTCTCCCTAATTGGACATTGAACTCGATGTAATGGACAGATTAAACAACACACTTCAACTAACCATAGATAAAATATAGACCTGCGAATAAGAATATGATCGGTTGTTAAATTAGTCGTTATTGAAATGAAATTTGACAAAGTGAACGATTCGTTGTAAGCTGATTTTTTTTTGGCAAACGAAGGCGTTAAGATTGCAGTTTATAAACTGATATCCTAATGACTGAAGAATTAGATACTACGTTTATATTAGCAACTATACTATACATATAATTGATAACAACTACAATTTCATAAATACGATCTTATTTCTCACATAGTCCTACACTTTATTTTCACTTTCCCATCGATCTCGTCCAGTAAATAAATTGTAAAAGTAATTCAATAGTTACAATAAAACTTGTAATTGCGGTAAGGAATTTAGCCCATAATCGCCCGTGGTCAATCAACTTTTTACAACCGCACATGTAATTCAAGTTCATGTATTACATTTCATTCCGATACACTTGATTGTGTCCGATTTCAATCCGATTGAACGGTGTTGCGTGTTGGGTAATGCATCCATAATAAAATACCTACATAATTGGATCGATTTATACCTGCATTACAGTGTTAGTCCTAGTCTCGTTACTGCTTTTTTCCATTTTGTTTTATATTCAATTAATTAAAGATAATTGAATAAATTAAGCACTTTTATAGCTTAAATAACTATCATTAAAACAACCCAAACAAATATGCTTAAAAGCCTTGTACCTTTTTCCCTTACTCCTTGTATCTAATTACGTGCCTATTGTACTTCAAGAATAGTCCACAACGAACGTGCACGAAATTAATTGCGCATCTAGTCAATAAATCACGGCAGGAATAAACTTAATGACACATTACGGCCGACTTTCCCTCAATAAACGCCTCTTGGCTAAGATTCATAATCCTCATCGTTTTATTAGTGAAAATTAAATGTATATGTGATCAAACTGAAATTGCATATTAAAGCTTAGACCACTGTAATTACCGTAATAGAATTGTATCGTTAAACAGGATTTATGTATCGATGTTGAACGGTGTAAAATGGTCTCCATGTTCAGAATTGACAAGTAGGAAAATGTCCAATTAACGCCACGCTCCAACTGAATACAGGATTAAAGCTTAATCGCGCGTGTAATCGAATAAGGAATATGTCGGATGATCCGCCTTGAGCACCGTAAATGCGCGCTATTATCAAATTATTCTCAAATATCTTAAACTAAATCCCTTTTACTATTATAAAATTCAATGGTGCTCTTGCACGATTACAATTAAAACATGAACTCATGCTATTTTAAGCCCAAAAACGAAAACTAAATATAATTTCAATAACATATCAAGATATACTCCTACTAAGAAACTACTATCAAGTAATATAACTATGTACCGAAGTCTGTTTCATTTTATTCATCCCTTCATCACATCAAAGAACTGATTCCTAGAAAAACATACTCTATATCTACAGTATAAAACGTTTGAATGCATCATGCATGCAGCATATTAATACTACTACGAGAGCTTACGAAATAATAAAGAAAACAAGACACATTAAGCATCCATGGACATAGTTTCATTGGAAATATTTAAAGCGGCAGGAAATTAGCAACGTCGCTTTCAGGAACCGGCCGCGGCATGCGCTCCACTGCGGACATCAATGTGAGATTCAAAATAGACTAGTCGGATGCAAGTTCTTCTCTATACAATGACGAATATAATGTGTGATATTTTCATAAAAACAGTTCATATGATTTGTACTAGGTATTTAGATTATATTAAGTTATCTGAGGTGTAGGGACTTACCGCAAACGTTTTAGGTAGGTATAACAATACGATAATTATTAAAATCAATATCCTATTACATGTGCTCTTTGGAAGTACGGACAATAAGTATTAAAAGTTTATTTCAGTATATAAACAATAATCTATAACATAAAAACGAAATGAAATTAAGCAGGGAGATAACTCAAACAATAAAGCCTTATCATAGGAAAGTATAGCGATAGGTTTATCAATGTGGGTGGTCTATATGCACTGTAATATTTATGAGAGCATTTAGCACTCTTACATAACCATATTTTATAACTTAACTCTTTATCTGAAAACATATAGGAAATAAATATGAGGCAATATTGCAATAACCGGCATAGATATAGCACACCACTTAGAGATTAAAGCTGCACAGCTTACCTGTATAAAATGTGAATAATACGTTGATATTTTTTATTGGAGTGATATTGTAGGATACAATGAATCATTTTTTAAATCAAACTATTCAATAGTTTAAAAATAATGTATTTCAAAGATTTGTGAATTTTACTATAGCCACCTGAAGTAAAATTCTTAAAAAGCTCCACTTAAATACGATAAAAAGCTATTATGAATATAATTATGTACCAGCACAACATTTATATGAACGAACAATGAGTGAAAGGGCACCCAAATACCGACCTACCTACTGAGCTAAAATATAATGACGACCCATAGACAACCCGTTATTTCGTGTAAAGGATACCATTCATACGTGACTGCATTACCAATCTATCCATCTCCAATATTAATATTGAAGCACTTTCGTCAAGTTTATATTCCCTTAAGGCTCTTATTTGAAAGTGCAGCGATACGAAACGGTGCATTAACATGATGTGGTCTAATTGAATATTATACGAGATGAATATTGAGTAGGCTCATGTTATGCACCGGGTGATTGCGATGCTAGTTCTTAGTACGATCGTGGATATGGCTATTTATTATTTATGTTACACGTTCATGTGTTGCCTAGATTATAATAAAAGGAATACCCAAGCCAATATATGCTATTGCATGTTAGTTAACCAGCTGCAGCAGCTATGCACTTATATAAATGTAAGTTTAAATTCTTTGTACCTGTCTAGAATTAAAATAAATGTCGATCCCGATTAATTTACAAAGCAAGAAATTCTAATAACTGCTTATAGTTCCATAATAAAAGAACTTATTTAACATACAAAATACATGTTATAAAATATATTGCTCTTTTAACCTAAATAAAGTAAGTAGTTCACCCACAATAATGGTTTGCTTATTTAATCCTCATAAAATACATTGAATCGTGAAGTGACCAAGCACATTATGTAGTCTACAATTTGATTGATATGCTTTCATTTTAAAGGATAAAATTGAATAAAACATTAAACAACTCCGTCTGGACCGTTTTTGTTCTAATTTGTTCCGGTCTGATGTATAGAGTTCGGAGAAGTTTTACATCTAATACTTCCTAGAAAAAGTAAGGCTGTACCTATAATGTTGTAGTAATTTAATATTAGAATGTGTTTCTACAGGCCAGGCCGTATTTGTCTAGGTCAAGTTGATTGACATTAAAAAACAGCGCAAGTGTTGTAAATGCAAACAAAATTCCACTTAGGTACTCTTTAAACATCAATTGAAGACATACCACTATTACTACTATACTACTCGTACCTACTAATATCAAAGTCTAGGCTAGTTTAAGTCTAGGCGTTTAATTTTACTATTTCAAAGCTTATTCTTATAAGTTATCACACTTTCCTCACGTATCAAACTTTATAGCAAAAGTGCATTAGCTTCAAGTATGACATGAATAGATAGCAGAATTACTACTACTAACTTCATTTATGTATGCTATCTGCACAGGACTATAATAGGGTTTTATAGTACACTAATTAAATCGTAAAACAACCTTTATTCTTGTAGTAAACAGTAATTTTATAATTCTAAACAACATTTTTATTGTTAGTTGTTCTGCCTTGCTCTTTGAATGCTGATTATTGTCCAACACGTTTTATATTGGTATGATTTACACGCTTAAAATTCAAAACACGCTTAAAATTGCATGGGTAACCTATACCTACTTAATATTATGTTATACATATTTAGTTTTATGGTCCCTGTTAAATGTTTATGTCCTCAAATAATAGTTTCCAATTTTCCGTGAAAAAATTCCTCCGCGTTTGACAATGTTCATGCATATCTAGAGGTAATATATATTCAAATGCAACGAAAATAAACCTAATATGTATATCAAACCTAAATACACATTAGGCACACAATAGAATTAGAAATTATATCGATCATAATCCCCAAAAGTAGAGCACCAGTCGATAACAATTACCGTATTCACATATTTACATACATTATTACTCTCAACCGGGCCGATAATGAAATTGTTTGAGAGATTTATTCAAACAATGTATCGTATCATATAATCGCATCTGATAATACCAGTTTAGAAACACGAATCTGTTTTTGTTTGAGCAAAGTTCTTAAATTGTTCAGTAGATAATGCCCGTAAATCTGGGAGAGAAAAATAGAGAAGAAACGTAAAACAACGATTTCCAATCATAAACAATTAATTTGTTTTATTTTTCCAAAAAAACACTTGTTATAATATTTGAGTATCCCTTTAAGTTAAGATATAATATTGCCTTTATCAAGTGATCGGATCATTATAATAATTTCATTACAAGCTCATTATTTCTTAAAAGTAAAGTGATAAATAAAGACTGAACATTCCACTATCTTCGAAATAAATTTCGAAGTTCAAGAGGGAATGTATAATGGATTTGCCATTTGCAAGCTGATTTTGACCACAATTTTAGAATTATTCTCTGAATCCTTGCTTGGATGAAATCTGATAATCGGATGCTTTTCTAAAAGTGCAGTTATCATTATTGTAGACAATAATTTAGAAACGGTAGAGGCGCATAATACACGCTTTTAAATAAACCACTAAGATCATTAATTAAAAACTTTTACTTCATAATTACATGAAAGAAAGTACCGCTATTAAAATGTGCTATGAAATTGTTTGCATTTATAAAAATTCAATGAAACCTTAACAAAAGAGCAGACGCCGGTTAAATAGAAGATCTATTAATAACAGTGGAGCTACACAGATGGCGTCTCAGTCATTAATTTTCATTACAGCCCCGACTGTAACAACACGGCAATTTCCTCCATAAATGTATTTAAATAAACTTTTATTTATATCCTCCATTTGTCTACGGGTCCTCCTAAATGTCTCTTGTTTCTGAGAGATATATAGTCCAATGCAAAACCTTTTCAGATAGGTAAATCCGAAGGCAATTGAATTTAAATTAAATGGGCAGTATACTGTATACTCATTAATTAACAGAGTAGTTGAATCACTAAGGACGCATATAAAACGAAGAATTATACCTTCTTATTCTGCTTAATAAATATCTACTTACTCGAATACAAATTCTATGCTTCTTATAAGTGTGTCACCATAAATATTGCTTACCTGCAAAAAGAAAACAAAATGAGTTAAAATATTAAAATTTAAACAAAAGAAACACATGTATTTCATAACAGGTTAAAGGGCGTTTTCTCTTTCCCTTTATCTTGAACAAATCAGTATACTTCTATTTAAGTTTTAAATTTGCATTGCATTTAAATTTTAAAAATCTAAGCGTAGATTTTACTTTCACAAACATTATGATACTATCTACTTCTTAAAATAATAGAAGAGATCATCACACATTCCTACACTAGCAACATTATGGTTAATTCATGAATAATAATTAAGTGCTAAATTAATTCATTACCCAGTGCTTGTAGGTCTATATAACTGTAAATAGTAATTATAATTCACATTACAATAAAATTAAATTAATACGTAAATAAATTTAATTGACAACTATATTTATATCTACATAAAATGATATTACTTCCTTAACGACTTCTGCAACTTGTTGATGAACAAAAGTAACTACACAATTTACAGAAAATTTAGTTACTGTATATTAATTCCCTAATAAACTCGAAAACAAGGTACCTATATTGCGAATGATGTCTTTCAACAAAATTAAAATAACGAGAGAAAAAAATTAAAAGAAAAATAAATAATAAAAACACACGGATAAGTGACCCTTCTTCAGATGAAACTCAAAGATAGATTTCTAACCGTCAAATTCGGAATGCGCAATTCTTCAAACAATGGCGATCGCAAATCAAACAATAAGCGGAAGGAGCATGTACTTTTGATTTAATGTGATGCTGATGCATTGATTTGAGACGATATTTGCTGAAGGTAATAATGGTCTCCTTCCGTTATGAGCTTCAGATAACCATCTTGAGATCAGCAAGTCAACGCCTCGAACCACGAAGCGTATCACATAATCCTTTTATTGTAGTTATTTTTACTTGTAAATCACCGTTAATGCTTTGATTGCGGGATCCTTTATCTAAAGCATCATCTTCAAGATATTAGTACCAAATGTATTAAAAGTAACAGATTTTCATACGATAGTTCTGAATAAAGGCCTTCCATTCATATCTATTTAATTTAATATACCAAATTAATATTGCCGGATCTATCTCAATAAGAAACTCCTTAAGCAAACTCGTGATTCAGGTCGATAAAAAAACTAACGTAAGAATTCCGTTTTCAAGAAGAGTTCAACATACACACTTACGGTCTAATATTTCAATGACTCGGCATGTCTGCAATGCGTTTAATATTAAATG
>CAJQZN010034553.1:0-27737 GCA_907164685.1 Colias eurytheme | reverse complement strand
GTCCATTATAGGAACCAAAGCAAATCCAGTCATGGACAATTGTTGTACAATATTGGAACCCTTTGTTTGAAATGGTCGTGATAGGTATATTATTAATCAGAATGAAAAGACAATACAGAAAAGGGCATGTAATTAATACCTTTAAAAAAAGTTTATTTTCGACATATGTCCATAAATGGATATATCCATAGAATTAAATCCAGTTATGGACACTGAAGAATTTTATTTAAACAACATAACCTATCATGATACTAAATCGTGTAATATTTCGTACAATTAACTACTATAAATAAAAGTAATATCAAATTTTGCTAACATTTATACAAAAATTGTTATAACCAAAATTGTGTCCTCACTTCCTTAAGGATTTCCTTAGTAAAAACGGATTTCTTCGAAACGAGTCGCAGCAACTAAACATAACGTTCTGCCATCTTCAAACGTTTTGGCCGAATAAGATGAAGTGTCGTATTTTGATAGCTTATGAACCAAACTTTTGTTTTAAGTATTGCAAAATTATATAACGTTAATTTTGGTCTTAATATTTAAATTTTATATTTATTTTGTCCATTACTGGATGCTTGTCCACCACTGGTGCCGTTACCTTACCTAGATAGTTTATGTTATGAGATATGGCTACTGGCTATCCATATGTTGTGATATCACGATTGTAAACGCTCATAATATGACCGAGCATTTGTAATTATTAGGGCCACGATAATTTGGTTTGATCTTCGAAACATAATTAACATAATATACGAAAATAAAATATTGAATTGTTGGTGCAAGGTGGTGCAAGTGATAAATTAATTCTAGTGATAAATGATGGTAGCTAATTCTAGATATATGTACCTATATTGTTTTATTACATTATATCTTTTTGGGTGTAGATAAAATTGTGATTTTGTATTATATTAAATGTACCTACATAAATAAATTCAACATTTAAATAAAACTTGCTGCATGATAAATAAATTGATATCAATATTCTTATCAAATTCGGATTTTTTGTATGAAAAATTTGTCCTTTTTTTTCCCTGTTACATTAATCGAAATTAAACAAACATTTTACAATCAATTTAGTACATTTAAAATGTAATTAAATTTTTCGTAGGTAATGTAATATTTGAAATATAAATATTCATGATTCGAACAAGAAAACAATACAAAAATAAATCCAATTAATAACTAAAAATTAACATCAGATTTCATCATTATAATAACTCAATAATTAAAACAATAGCACATAATTCAATGTATTAACTGCTGTCAATTAGTACTGTTATAAATAGTGTTAACAAGAACCATTAGCAATATTAAATAGAACAAGCATCTTTATTAAATTATCTTCAATTGTTTTGACCCGTACATTGCACATGCAGTCAATTAACTGATATATTGTCTTTGTAACTTCGGAATATCATATTGCATATTGAGCGCTTGAAAATAATAAGTAATTTTGGATATAAACTGCTCCTTTATTTTAAAAGACTCTTAAATTGAATGTCAAGATATGTCTTTTAATAAGCAAGGCTAGTGAGCAAGCCATGTAAAAAAAAATACTTATATATACATATTATCGTTTAAAACAGCTTTTTTGGCATACAAATTCCAATTAACACTTTTCAATTCATTATTTTAATATTTATAATGTATTATTTAATTACTTGTACGCACAAACAAAAAATAAAAGACCACTAATAGACAGGCAAAATAAATCACTATTGACAAGACGTTACATAAATCTTTTATTTGCTGATGGCTCATAAAGCTCATGATCATCATAATACCTCGGCTATTAAGCATTTACAGTAAGTGTCAACAAACTGGAAGCAAGACATTTCATAATCACTATGACTCATGAAGCAACACTCACAATGGACAGGATATGTGATGAATATTGAATGGCATTTCTAAAGCCGTTAGTCTCATGTCTGCATCTGAAGCTATTTAGTAGATAATAATTTCCTGCTCAATATAATATGTAATTGATATCATATATAACTGTTCAAATTGACAATAGATATCTTACTATGTATAATATTAAAATAACGGACTTAATATCAATATTTTGCATAGATCATACATCTATGAAAATTTTGAATATTACATCACTGAAAATTTTGAATCAAGGATATAATTTATGAGCAGTACAGAATAATACTGTTATTGCTTTACAACAAAACGAGTGTAAATTAACGAGAAAATAAGGTCAAAGTTGAGAACATTCCTTTTCTTAACATAAGTAACTTAAGTAAAATATTGTTTAATAAATAAATGAAACAGGTAAGCTACATAATAATATTAGTAAAGGATCTGTATTTGTGTCGAAATTAAATATACACCAGATAATATGTGATCATTAGTGAATGAGTATCTTTAATGATCATAATATGTTAATATTTTCAATTGTTTTACTTTGAATAATATACGCACGATTCTTGCTACAACACGTCTTCTTCGCGGTTAGTGGTTACCTAGTACCAACAGGCTACAACTATAATCATGATTATAGATTTATAAATAAAATAATTTTTAATTTTAACGTTAACTTAGTTAGATAAAATGAAACAAAATACTCCATAGTTAATATTATTTATAAATAACAAAAGTTGAATTTAAAATGTGCTCGAGTAGCGCGGAGCGCGTGGTCATAAAAATAGTAATAATGTGAAAAATCTTACCAGTTAGACTGTCCTCATTTTCAATAATTTTAGGCGAATAATGGCTGATGAACCATTTTTTATAACATACTTTTCATTATTTAGTTATTATTTCTTTTATTTGCCTGAACACGTGCTCGCTACACGCATCTACTCACAACTTATCATTGGAGTTGTTCACAGATAACTAAATTAAAACTAGATTTTTTTAATTCAAGAAATAAGTATTGCCCTATGCTTGACATAGCTACATTAGCTAACTTCGAAATTAAAATATAATATACGTTTTCCCAACCGAAGTTATATGATATCGTGATGTTACATAATATATTCTATTAAAAAAAAGACATGAAAGTAATGAAGCAATTAATTCGTTAAATTTTAGGAATACGATAAATTTCAACAATTGTCTAATCAGGCAACTCGAATTTATTTTCTCAACCTGACAGTTGACACCACGTTTGACGATGACACTGATTTGACGGATTTTAAATTCACAGCTGGATTTTATAAATACCTTTTACAAGCAAATTTCTTTCTAATTATTTTTAAATTGCAAAGTTTAAATTTTCTAAGGCACAATGGTAAATTCTAGTTTGGCGTATGAAATTCTTTTATACATAAATTCCTTTTATTTTGGTCTATTCGCTACTTGCGAACTGGGTACATTGATCCTGAAATCTGTATTGATTGGTGGAAAATATGACGATAGCGAAAAAAATCGAACAAGCCTTGGTCAGGATTACGGCGTTATGGTGGCCCTGTTTATAATCGAGGCAGCCAGGTTGGTTTTAGGAAGAAAAGGAAGTCTTAGTGAAAGAGGTTAGTATTTATCTTTAATCTAATAGAGTTTGTAAATCTCGTTCTATTTTTAGGTTCTACATTATTCCCATTCTTTACAGATGTGCCTGTTATGTTCTCCGTACTTCTCACAGTGCCATCAATTATAGGCGTAACATATTTATTGAGATGGCAAGTTGTTGTACTTAGAATTGAGTATATTTGGTGTACTCTAATGTTGTCGTTACAATCTCTTGAATTTATATTTGCGTCCATGTTTATAGTTACTATGTGTAGGGGCCCTTCATATGATTAAGGGGTGTGAGGTATATTTGTTATTTAATATGAGAATAGTGTCACATAAGGTGTGCCTTATGCCGGGTCCAGACTGGTGAAACGTAACATAAAATGTAACATGCAATGAAAGAATTCATCGTCCACATTGCTGCAATGTATCATGAAAGGTAACACACTTTGTAACAATTTCTCATAGTTTGGACGTCTTGCGCGCGCGAATTGTGCATTACACGCGAGTGCTACGAGCATTACAAGCCACGCGCGGAGCGATCCGTGATTTGTCGGTTTTTCGCCGAACACAAAGGGGCAAGGAACACGAATACGGGAGGTTCGTAGTGAATGCGCGTTAAGAGCGCGCTATGCGTCCACGCTTGCAGCGAACATGCAATGAAAGGCAGAATGTTACATAGTA
Organism: Colias eurytheme; assembly: GCA_907164685.1. Lineage (NCBI taxonomy): Eukaryota > Metazoa > Arthropoda > Insecta > Lepidoptera > Pieridae > Colias > Colias eurytheme. The sequence goes on along the minus strand of CAJQZN010034553.1, from coordinate 23,588 downwards.
TGTTACGTTTCACCAGTCTGGACCCGGCATTAGACATGCCACTGTTACAAATGTATTAATAGACCACAGTGCAAGATGCAATAATTTTAATTTTACAAATTTATAAGTGTTGTATCATGTGTATAAACACCAAATAGTATGAGTAACTATTGAAAAGAGCAGTCATCATAAAGTACTTAGAAAAAGAAGGTGTGGTTTGCATTGCAACATTGTAAAGAATTAATTAATTATTTAAACAGGGCAAGTCTATACATAATTCAGCTACCTTCATCATTATTAATTATGTATTTTTAAATTGTTTAAGGCCAAAGACTGCATACCTTGAGACATTTTAATGCACTTAATGTGACATTGTTCTTATAATATGCTTAAACCAAAGAAAAAAATATTTCTCATTATGTGTTGATAAAAATAATTATTCTAGATGTAATAGACCTATATTTATATTTTGTGTGCATACAAAGCTTTCTGTATACATTAGAATTTTATACTCTGTTTAACCATTTATAAAATATATAACTTTACCTGTTTTATGGATACTCCCTCCAGTATTTAGTATTCTATATTTTTGTCTTATACCAAAATAGGATTGAATTAGATGTGAAATAAGAACACAGTGTGATTTTACTAATTTTATATTGCACTACGTTTTATAATATATTTAAAACTGCACAAAATTAATAAACCATATACATCTTGGTGTCTTCCATTTTTATGGACCCTTATATATTAAGTGTACTTAATAATATTAAGAAGACTATAAATTATGCCTTTTATTGGAATGAAATATTTACACTGAACAGATGTTAAACAGTGAAGGCATGGTTTTATATAGAATTTTATCCATGTTTTATGTGTCCATGTTAGAAATATTAGCTAGTGTATTATGAGAGTTCATATATTAAAGGTATTAAGTGATACCATGTGTGGCCTTTATATAATATTATAAAAGTATACACCATGTATTTTATCAAGAGTTAATGTTTTACACTGTAGTATTAACATTTTAATACCAAATATATTTATAGTAAGTGCTTTGTTGTATCAATTGGCTAACATTTTATATATTGTTGTTTATTAGCTGCCTAGTTATTGAGATTTTGTTTATTAGCTGCCTAGTTTCAAAACTGTGTGGAAACCAAAGTAATAACTAATTAATTAATTATACAGTAGTGACTTGATAAGCAAACTTATTACTACAAAATAACATTTTTTTTACACATTGGTACTGTTTTTATTGTTTTAATAATCTATTTAATCTGCTATGTAGTATTTATTAAATTATAAAGGATGTTTTTTATGTGCAATGTGTATGTTTGATAAAATACAATATATTTAACTCAATATTTATAAATGTGAACTATTCTAGTCTCTTCTTGTTCAAATAAATATACATATGTACAATAAATTAATTTTTTTTATTTGACCTCTGGATTACATAAATAAATAAAACAATTAATTAAATAGTGTACACAACTACACAAAATTGTATAATCTTATCCATGACTTTCTCCCAACAAATATGAAGGCATTCTTGAAAACATCAACTTTTCTCTCTTGTGGACATTTCTTTGATGTTTCATCATAGCATTTCTGTAGCCAAAGGCCTTGCCACACAAACCACACACATGATTCCTGATGCCCAAATGGTCAGCTTCATAATGCCTTTGCAGAGATAGTTTTGTGTGAAATGACCTTTTACAAGTTTCACAACTATGCTGCGGTTCCTTGTGCCTTAACATATGTCGATTGAGATTGCTCTTGAATAAAAATCGTGCAGGACACTCGGTACACATGTATCGATAGTCCCCAATATGAACTTTCATATGATTTTTCAATAGCTCTGCATATCTTCCCTTGTAAGGACAGTATTGACATTTGTATGGGAAATCTGTTCTATGTCGTAAGCTGTGATTATGATATGCACAGCGGAGTCTAAATGACTTCCCACATACATCACAAACATATTTAAAATGATTTGGATCGTGCATTGTCATGTGCTCTTTATAATATGACTTGTTAACAATTTTATTGCAAATATTACATTGTACCTTAAGGCCAACATTATTTTTACTTCTAACTGGCTTGGTATCAGGTATGTTGTCTGGTGGGATAACATAATTGTGTTCCTTTTCTTCGTAGTCAGTAAAATCGTGTACGTCCTGGGAATCATCTAATTGCAATTCTTGTTTGACGGACTGTTTTAAAACACCCTCTGTCTGCTTAGCTAGTTCTTTAAATGATATACTATCTTTAATAAATTTGTAACAAGTAGAGCAAAGATATTTGGGATTATTGTCGTTTTCGTCAATTTCAATATCACAGAGCTGTTGGAGTCTCTCTCTTATTACGGAGCTATTGTCTATACTGTAAAGAGAAATACAGCCATCCCGAAGACATATTCGACAGGATAATGCTTTCACGTTAGATCTAGTTTTATGTAAATCTGCAAAATGGTCAGATAATTCGGTATTATTTCGTGTTTTACACAATTTCATAATGTAGTACGAAGTAACCATTTTTTTGAAACTATTGAAGTTTCAATATAGAATAAGTCAGACAGTTTACCGTTAACTCTCAAAATATTTTAATAACACCAATTCAAGTCATGCCAAATAAATAATAACGTTCAAAGATAAATTTTAAACAATTTTAGTTTGTTTATTTGTTTACACTGTATTGTTGACAGTTGACACTTGACAGTAATTTAATCAGACAGACTATAGAATATAACACAGATTATATTATATGCCAGTTTATCTACAGCTTACGTCACGTCAAATGTCAATCTCATACATTCGTAGTCTATTCTATTGAACGCTACGCTAACAGAAAGCCACTTGCATAGGGGGGCTGTTCCGTTAATTTTGCGGAAACGCCTGTTGGCTAATCCATGAAAAATTATTTGATTTGAGATATTGAATTCAATTACACTAGGAAAACATATACATAAATAGATTTTGTAGGGACCTCGTGATAACTTTGAATTATAGAGAGGTTCGAATTATCGCAGGTTTGAATTAACGAGAGTCGACTGTATTTACGAATTGGCTATCTATGATCGTTAAAGTGCAAGAAATATATATAATAAAATAATATACATTACTAGCTTTACGCCCGTCCGTGTAATCAAAGGAAAACCCGAATAGTTCCCCTCTGCCCTCCCCGTGGGATTTCAGGGAAAAAACTTTCGATGAAACTTAACAGTAATTATATAGGTAGGTAGGTAGGTATAGCATTGAATAAAACAAAAGATACGTTCTAAAGCAATTTATTAATCAAAATAATACAAAAACATTTTGTATAAATAATGATCACAGACGAAACAAATGTAACAAAATCGTGGATTACATTAATAAATTATAATCATAATAAATTATATTATCTAACACTATTAACTCCGCAATAATGTGGTCTTTGGATGCTGGTTGCTGGCCTTAACACATTTTTTTAGCATCAACAATATAAGGTTTTCTTAAAAGCACGTCAAGACGCGACTTTATATTCAGTTATCTGTTTAAAACTATTTTTCGGATAGAATTGATAAACTTCAAGCATAATTACATAAATATGTATACCTACCAAAAAAGGAAAACTTATATTTGATATAATAGTTTACTAGCTTTCAATTACAGTTCACGCATACAAATAATTCTACAGTAACCATCTAATAACATTTGAATACATGGGTATTGAATATATCGTTGTCATAATATTATAGTACAATACAATTAAATTTAACATCAACATATTTTATTTTGATATTTAATTATCATATGTTTATAGATATAGCTATTTTTGTAAAAGTTTAGTGACGTTTAAAGATAGTCATATACAACTAATTTCCCTTCAACTGTTTTGTAAAAAAAGAACTAGGTATGGGCCTTAACCTTAAGAGTCAGACACATCTAATTGATTTTAATTTATAATAATATTATCCCCATGTTAAATACTCAACTGTAAGGACATTTATCATTAATATATGTAATATGATAAACTTTTTTATACTGCACTTCCTATATCATATTATTCTATATCTATAAACACATAATATTATTTTAGGTTCAGGTTATCAATTTAGGCATTTATTCCGTTTTTATACATTAAAAAGCCTTCAATTTGGCCTTATTTGACGACTAAATAAATAAATTAGTATGCATACAATTTTTATAACTTCCATACAATTTCTAAAACTAATATTTGATTGGCTACATATTTTATACTTCAAATAATTATCTATGACATTTAATGCATTTCTAAAGGCCTATTCAGATAAGAGCGGTAGTCTCTACCGCCGTGGGTAGCGGTATCCCGATGGCACGCGATTAAATCTCATATCTAGACTATTATAGATACTCTAATCGCGTACCTATCCGAGTATACCGATCGATAAACGTGATTAGAGTCTCTTTAATTCACTACGTAAGATATTTAATCGCGTTCTACCTCTACCTATGGCGGTAGCGGATAGTGCTCTAATCGGTATAGGCCTTAATTGAAACATTATTATGTAAATCTTGCATTTATCTATTTACAATAGATATAAATAAATTTGTATGTACTAGGTTACTCTCTAATACTATATATCTCACTGCATTTTCGAACAAAAGCTATTATAATTTGAACTTTTAATATCAAGAAAATTTAATTTACAAGTGGTAATATTATGATTAACATATATCTGAAACAATTGACAAACTAATACATAGATTTTACTAATACTTTTTCACTTATAATATTTTATAAATCGTGCTATAAAGTTTGAAAAAGGAATTTATAATCTGTATAAAGTTTTTTTTTAATCAGGAGCAAAAGCATCTTGGCCTAAAATTATTACGTATTTAAATGTCGAATATTTATAAACATTGATAAGCAAATTGTAAATACTTTAGAAATAGTTTTAGTTACAAAGTTATAAAGGTATTCGAAATAGTGTATACTTTATATAGTAGGGTCTATATTATATATTTCGTTGGCATATGGCTATAGAATTCAGATAGGACACGGGGGAAAAAAAATATTTTTCATAAATAAATTGACATTTCAAAGTCTACTCCATATATTTACGTGTTCTATTTTTTAATTACATAGAGTAATACTGAATAGAGTGGTTAAGAGTGTATTTTAAGCAGTGCTATGAATTTAAAACTATTTTGTATAAAAAAAACTTCAAGTTTAGTAAATCTTCGATGAATATTGTATAGTTTTAGTTATTTTCAAAATTTTACTTGTATTCAATAGTACATAATATCTCTATAGTCTATGATACTATAAATAATACTGCTAAAATGAAGTGCTGCATTTTAAATCAATACAATAATATACCTTCATAAATGTATATAATATTTAGTGTATATTCAAATATAAGTGATCAAGCATAAATCTAAATTTGTTATTTGATGCCCTTAAAAGCAAAGTGAGATACAAAAAGTAATTTTTTTTTTAATTTTAGTTTTTACACCGTCTAGTCTTTCTTTTAATAACTGTCATTTGGTTTTTGACATTTGTATATATTATTAAAGTTGGTATAAAAATCACTTCAACGCTATAAAATTCCTAAGATCCGACGAACGACGAAGTACCTAATTGTCGAAAATTTGTGAAAAAATCTTTTTAAACTGTTCTAGGCATAATATTAATTATTGTATGTGATGTGAAGCTTTAATTGGATCATAAACAATCTAAAATATACGTTAGTTTGTGACACCTTTTCTAAATTATTTATTTTTATAATGTTTCTATAATTTAATAATTACCAATTTGTTGGTTATCATTTTTTTTAATTTCTCTGGGCTACTTAATAGGAGTAAAATATAGTTAATTATCATTTAACACAAATTTTACTACTCTTTACAAGTTCAATGGGAAATACACTCAAACAAGAACACAGGAATGTTTTTTAAAGTAGTTTGGCCGACTTTCGAAATCTACTAAGTATGATACTCGAAATTTAAGTATTATTTGAGTTAGTACTACAACTAAACTTTAATTAGGTCTTAATTTAAATTACCGTCGAGGTATAATAATTTGTAACTTACTAATACACGTTCTTGAACTTTTCTTTAGGGTCTCAACTCTAGATTTTTTTTAAAAACAAAATTGTCTATGGTTGATACAATCCAATCGATTACCCTATTGTTCAATTCTTAATGTATTTAATAATTAAGTATACCATACATGGAAGAAGTATTTTTAGTTTTTTGTAATCTTTTATTGGATGGAATTCCCATAGTCTAGATGACATCTAAATTGAGCTTTTTCTAAGCATTGTTTTGATTATTTTAGACCCTAAAGCTCTACTCTACGGACCCTGCAAGTCAGCTTAATAGCAAAGCTTTGTCTAAATTCAACTAAGTTTGGATATTAGGCGGGACAAACACGCAAACTGATAACATTAAAAAGCAATAAACAATTGACTTTTGCTATGAAATTATGTTTTAGAGAAGCATTCTTTATTTTATATTTTGAGTATTTCAGATATATATCGTTAATTTGATGTCTTTTAAATGAATTTAATAGAATATTACATTTTTTGTACAAAAAATTAGACAGATAATTCTCTAGATAATTTCTTAGTTAACCATATATTATTAGGAATGAGCCTCAAAAACTATTTTAAACATCAAGTATTGAAGCATTTACCTAATTAAATCGGCCTGCATATAACTATGGATAACTGAATCTACAGTTATAATAATTGAACTAAGCATTTTTACACCTATAAGAGCGGCCATACACGGCTTAAGCTACTGCTTCAAGCAGCGGTGAACTATAGACATTCATTCACTGCCATACACATGACTGCTCGAGCAGTCGCGACTGCTTCAAGCCGTCAACTGACAGCTCGAGCAATCAACGACCGACCGTTCGAGCAGTCCGTGTACGTCGCTCAGCCGTTAACTGCTCGATCTGCCCGTGTACGGCCGCCCTAAGTTGTTATAGAGAAATATTACATTCATATGAAATGTGCTTTTTTTTTGTAAAGCTCTTTGGGTAACTTTAAAAACTTAATATGGCTGGTTCTATTTGTAACATTTTTTTTTTGTAAAATTAATATTTAAATATGTTTTATTGTAATTAATAAAATTATAATAAGCAATAGTACTGGCTGTGGTACGGGTTTGAAGATAAAAAAAATATATAATTTTCTTCAAAATTTCGGTCTAGCATTTTACAATTTATATTTCCTGGAATATATTGGCTATAAATAGTAAATTAATTACTAGTTTTGTCACTGAGTTACAAATACACGTTATAAATCGTACATGATTGATGACCTGGAAGAAAATATTTAACTTTACTAACTTCGATATTTTCTAACTTTTTATCTACTAGAATACACAATAATACACAAAAAATTCAAGAATACATAAATGAAATGAAATGAAAATTTATCTAAACTAATACATAATGGAATATTTCTCTATGACATTACCTCTATAGTCTATACTCTATGCCATAGACCATAGAGTCTATGGTAACTCTATGGTTTACAGTGCAACGAGCCTAGTGTTGCAACCTTGCCACTTCTCTTGTAGTTTTCTGTGTTCTTCGTATTGTTGATCGCTTATATGTTTCACGCCTGCTGACCCCTGTGAATATTAAAAAAAATATGAAATTACTGGAAATGTATGCCTTTGAAAAAAAAATGGAAAAATATCGTGAAGCACGATTTAATAGCAGAAATTGTTAAATAATTTTTGTGCAACCTTGATACTAAATTACTTCTTCTTGTACTTGAAAAATAAATACTGTTCCTTTTTGATTAAAGAAAAAGGTAAAAATCATAACTTAAGCACATAGTAATATAACAATAATACATACTCCTTAATTATTTCTATAAAATAAGGAAAAGGTTTTAATCAGATAAATCTCATCATGCCCAAATAGCAACAGAAAATACCTTAATTTTCCTCGGATCCAAATTAGCTCCAAGACTCTGGACACCTTTAGCCAACTTAGAGAAAGGCGAAAGTACCATATCCCTAGTAGCACTAGAAACAGGACTGGCGATATTTTTCAACTGTCGTATCGCAGACTCACTATGCGAAGTAGCTATATTCAGCGTAATTTCGTGCTGAGAATTCGAACGAACATGATAATTGACCCCCTCCGGACTCTTTTGCGTCTCATCGAAGTTAATATGACTCGAACTTTGCGATAATTTCTGGTTCAATATCAGCGAGTTTGGAGGTGTTGGCTTATAGTCTGATTCTATTTGAATTTCTGGTGTTATATTCTCATTATCGAATGGATTTTTCTTCGTACTGAGGGGCGTTTTTAGCGTCTGTTTGCTTGGGGTCGAAACGGTTGGAGCTTCGTCATGGGGTTCTATTTTGGAAGAATACAGTGGATTTTCTATCAATTCGCAGTCCGTTTCGTCTTTCTTCTGTTGATCGCCGATATAGTGTTGCATGTGTTCGTAATTGTCCAAAGTAGGCTCAAAGATATTCGTTCTGTTTTCATCGTCGCTGGAGTAATCTGAGCTCATGCCATCTGATAGGCTTCCTTTTTTCTTATTATCTTGTTTGTTTTGGCCCAGTGTAAATATCTTTTTAGTTCGAGCGGCGTTTTGGTCGAACTTCAGTTGGAGGCTCGGTCGAGCGCGGGCGTTGAGCGAGTGACTCAACTTGTTTAGTTTGCTGAATTGTTCCGACATATTCGTTAGGGCTTTGGATCCTGAAATGAGAGTAATGAATATTATTTTTGAATTTAAGATGTTTTTAATAGGTTTCATAAAATGGCAACTTTCTTTAACGATCAATAACATTTTAAAGATGGACAGAATGAGCAAATACATATTAATAAGTCTTCATGAAAAAAGTTATATTCATTACCACTTATCAACCAACCAACAACGTACACATTTTTTATAAACGACATTTTATTTATTTCAACTCTCCTTTTGTCTATGGTAAATTATTTATTTTTCTACGAAAATTTAATTTACACATTTTCAATCATGAAATCATGAAATTTCGATCCATTTTCTACCAAAAATTAAATTAAACGTTTCAATCGATGACACCGTATTTATTTCAACTCTCTATTGTCTATGGTACATTATTTTTTCGACTACGACAAATTTACTTAATGAACAACAAAATATCAAACTAAACCTTTCAATCAACGAAATTACTTATTTACTTCGACTCCTATTGTCTATTACCATAGACCATCAACCATAAAAAAATTCGTTTAACCAAATTTCAAACTACAGTAATCAACGCCATCATTTTTATATCGACTCTATAATAATGGTTTACGATACGAATTGTTGTCTATGTATAGGCTGTGTACACACTAACGCGGTGTGGGCCCGCGATGTGCCGGCACGGTGTGCACCCGCCCGCGAGCCGCACTATCTGCCGCAGCACGCCGCTCGTGCACGCACACCCGCTGTCTGTGCGATATACAGGGTGACTGGTAAGACGTCAGACGCATTTTGACAGGAGCTTCTTCTCATGAAATTGAACAACTTTTGTTCTACAACTTTGCTGAATTCGTAAAAAAAATTGGACTTTGTATGGAAATCGGTCAGCTGATTAGCAAAGTTTCCTTACAAAGTCCAATTTTTTTTACGAATTCAGCAAAGTTGTAGAAAAAAAGTTGTTCAGTTTCATGAGTAGAAGCTCCTGTCTAAATTCGTCTAACGTCTTACATTTCACCTGGTACATGTAGTGTTGTCTATGGTACAGTAAGTGTGTGCAAGCTGTGTGCACACTAGCGCGGGGTCGACTGTGCGTGCACTCACAACAAAATCGAATCACCATCGAATGCTATAAGTCGCTTTAAGCTTGGGACACACAGACACATTATAAGCTATCGTGCGAGTTGTATAATCTACAATCTGTTATTCAGCGATACAGTTGTAGATTATACACCATACGATTATAAAATCCATTAGACTTGATTCGCAAGATTAAAAAAAAGACGGGTTGCACTCCGGGAGTGCCGGCAGAAGTGAAAACTTGATTATTAACGTTGAGCATGTTTGTTATTTTGGAATGGTATCCGTCTTACGCTTTTTCGATCAGGTCACGTGTCCTGACGCGAGTTCAAGATATTAAACCCATTAAGATTAAGTGCTCAACGCCGCTAAAGAAGTTTTCACTTTAAAAAACCTTTAAAAAAAACTGTCGAATTAAAATTATCTCCAACAAATCATATAACTTACCAACGCTCCGTATATCCGCGACTAATTGCGTCTCACTGACGTTCCTAGTCAAAGTGGGGAGTCTAGAAAGATCTAAATATAGTGACGATCTTGCACCGCCAGCTGAAGCGTGTATTGGATGTACCTTTAAAAATAAGTTGTTTTGTTTGTTAAATATTATGAGCTATTTGTTATTTGTCTATGGTTTCTATGCACTACATATACTTCTTTAAGACTAGAAAAAATAAATGTGGACTTGTGTTTGTTTGTGTGTCCTTCTTTTATGTCGTAATGGACCGATTTTTGTGTCTGTAGATAATTAGGCTAGACTAGAGAGTGGCATAGACTACTTTAGGACATATAATTTTCATGGAAATTTTCTTTGATCGTGCGCAGCTGCAGTCGGAAAGCTAACAATCTAAATTTTAAACAAATTACGCTTTTTTCACCTTAATTGAAACTATAGTATTAGATTTTCAATTTAGTGAATACTTATATTATATTACATTTACCTTGGATTTCCTTCTCTCCAATTTAATACCATCATGGAACGGTACCGGCGGGAGTTTTGCTATATCCCGAGCTACCATTATCGATTCGCATATGGAATGTAAAGATTCTAAAAAGAAAAGAAAAATATGAATGCACTGTCTATAATTATGCAACTCTATGCGGCTATAGTACAGGAAGGGTAGTGGGGAGTGTTTGTGCATCAAGTTTTAGTACATTTTTATATACGCAAGCCTCCCCCAGTACGCTAAAAAGTGCCCAAATTACGTGCCGGCAACTGTAGAAAATGTGACATACTATTACATCTTACATTAATTAGAATTATTTCTTGAGAATGTTCACAGAGTTTAGAACATTTAGACAGCTCAGGAAAAATACTTCATTTATTAATTTGTACACATAATTAAAATTTCTTCAGCATTCATTTTTTTGCAACAGTAATCAAAGTATTATTTAAACAACCAGTTAAAAAGCAATACAAACCAATCATCTCATCCTTAGTATTAATAACAACGGCCATATTGTTGAAGAACCTCAGCGTGGTCGATCTAAACATGTGGAAGTATCCAGGTTCCCCATTGTATAGATAATTCACACGAATACAATATACTGGCTCGGTTGTACTCTTGCGGCCTACGCTGAATATCTGAAAGAAAAAAAAAATTGAATTTTTAAAAATATAATTCGGTCCATTTCACCGTCTGCATCATTTTTTTTTACTATTATCAGCCTGGTTCTTTTATTCTATTACTGGCCATTTTTGTTATGATTTTTTGTGTTGATCAATTACTATGTATAAACAAACGTTTATAGCGACAAAAATAGCAAAAGTATAGATTTTGTGAATTTTTTTTGCAAAAATATATATTTTTTGTAAATTTTTTTGCTTTCTAATTGAATTACAGAGATATTCGGTATTCCTATAATTTATGTTGCTTGCTAATATTTATTACTGACAGCAAGCAGTCGGACGTCTCACGTATACTTTTTTTTGAAGTGAAACTTCTTTATTGGGGTTGGAAAAAATTTAGTGTAACATTTTTTCGTTACGCGTGACATTTTTCCGTTTCGCGCCATCTTTTTCTTATTCCTGCCACGCGTGATTTGACGTATTTCGGTAAAGTTGCATATAGTAAATTATTTTTTGAAAAATAAGGTCGTAAAGAAGTTTCACTTCTTACGTGTGTACACTAGTACACGCACAGATTTTTTTATTTTATTGAGCTGATGTTAAGCTGAGATGTGGTCTAAGATGGAACGCGTTTCCCTAAAGTATATACTGTATATACTTGTGTATATCTCACCGTAGAGTTAGTATCGAGCGTGCCCAATTCCACCGCGGTTATGTCAGAGAGTGGCACGCGCAGTACTGACAGCAAGCGGTCGGATGTTTCGTCATAGTCAGTCACGTAATACGCCTCACTTGTTAGTACGAAAACACTGTCCATTTCTGTTTCGTGCGGATCGCCAGTACTAAAAAAACATTTAAAATGTTTAATTTTGATCGACTCGATTAGATAGACATTGCAAGTAAAATTTCATGTTAAAAATAGCTACTTATACATTTTTTAATGAAATACATTAAATTGTGATTAAGAAAATTATAAGTGTAATTTACTGTATTTTAAAGAGTAATCAATATTTTTTCCCTTGAACCATTTCAACGTACACGGTTAAATATTGGAATTATTTTATCTCCTATAAATAAATAAAAAACTCACTGTGGATCAGCATCAATAAGTCCCCACGATCCCAAAATAGGTTCAGTGTCGACTAGCAACTTCTTGCAGTCGTCGATTAATGACTTGACGTGTTGCGCCATCGCTTCTGTACTAGGCGCTGGCTGTTCTTGCTATATTTGATTAAATAAGTAATAAGTTATAACTTATATTTTATTTATGGTTATTGTAACTTGTAAGCATTTGCAAATAAATAATAAAATACTGTTACAAATTCGAACTATAATCTATTCTATACTAATATTATAAAGCTGATGAGTTTGTTTGTTTGAACGCGCTAATCTCAGGAACTACTGGTCCGATTTGAAAAATTATTTCGATGTTAGATAGCCCATTTATCGAGGAAGGCTATAGGCTATAGATATCATCTCGCTAAACCTAATAGGAGCGGAGCACTGCGGATAAAACCGCGGAGCACAGCTAGTAAATAATACAACTAATACTGTTACAAATTCCGAACTATAATATATGAATAATAATAAAGATCAATCTGAGATACTAAGTGTGCATAAGCAATTTGCCTATAACTGCAAAAAAATATAAAGTACAATTGTGTCGGAAAAAATAATTTATACGACAAAGAAGGGCATAAATAAATGATAAAGAATAAGAGACTGACATGACTTTAATGTTTAGTTGTCAGTTATAAAAAAATAAACATAAATTTTGAATTTCACGTTTCTAGCAAAAAAAAAAAATTTTTTGTAGTTTTTTTTTCAAAAAATAAAAACAAAAACCAAGCGCATGCCCTACATTGAACACTAGCACCTTCACGGTGGTGCATTTCGCACAGTCCGGCACCATCAGTTGTTCCGGGATAGTACGGGATTCCCCCGTCATCACATCTATGGCCACTTGACGTAGCGCGTCTTTGAACGTTGAGAGGTAATATCTGAAATTAAAATTATATGAATTTTTATCGATTTATTACGAATTTATGTGTTGGCTAATACATCACACATGATGTGTTTTGCATTATATTATATGTGGAAAAATACAACATATAGCAAGAGTTTTCTATTGCTACGAATATGCGTTGCGCCTCTATTAATGTTGATAGACAATTAGATAGTATCTCAAAATATTCCAATTCTGTCCGCGACTTGAATGAATATTTCTTTCTTTCTCACTAATGGAAAAATAACATTTAAATCTATAGAATACTGTTTAAGTTTATCCGTTCATCTCGCGAAATAGATTATAATTAATAACGTTTATAATATTGACTTAAGAATAAGTGCCGACCATCCTTATATACATCAATAGTCAGTGATTCAAAACGAAGCTGTATGTTTTATAAAACGTGCATATTATAGATGATTGTATCATAAAATATATATTTTCGCTGGGATCTTATCAAAATAACAGATAATGCTAGAAAAAAGAAACAAAAACTATAGAAAAGCCTGCGACGGTAAGTTTATTTCGCCTTAGAACAACATGAATAATTAAAAAGGGGTTATTTACACATCTATTAAAAAAAGTTAAGTGTGCGTTATTTAAAGCTTTATTGTACACGTACATTTAAATCTTGCAATCCACTGACCTCCCCACTCCGAACGCAATTTCCGCGCCCAAAAATTCATTCGCCAAACCGTGTCCAAAATAAGTTGGCATCATTTCTAATTTCGCGCCACTATCCACATTTTCGACGAGCATTAAGGACGCAGTTTTTAAATCGCGCCAAAAGTTGTCAAATTCCTCTATGGCGGCCATATTGATTTGTTGACCGAGCGCAATGTCTATCGCGCATTGTGTCATGGCGTCGTTAAAATGGCGTATGATGAATCTGTGCAAATTGCACTATGTGAATGAATTTGATACTTTAAGTATAGAGATAGAATGGAGAAAAGTTTTCGGGATAAGTTGTGGAGAAGGGAGGTCAGAAGAAAATTGTGTAAAATGTATGTATATAAAAACGTGTGTACAAGTATAATGATTAAAAATATTTATATAACCCATTGAGCCCCGAACGGCCCGATCGGGCCACGACACAATAGATTTTCTATTGTGTCTGTGATTCCGGGGCCTGAGTTATTAAAAAATGTGTCTATCCATAACTCCATGACCGTTTAGTATTCGTCAATATGACACAGCGACAATGAACGCAGTAAAATATGAATAAATACATAATAAAATATCGATCGTTGGTGTCCATAATGTAATCTCACTTTCACACTTACGGTTCTACGATTTCTATCTTATTTCTACTTATACTTTGCGCTCTTTTCAGGTTATACTTTACCTATTCGCTGAAGCGACGCCATCTTTCATCATCCCTGTTAGTTTTCTTTCGCCGGTTCGAGTGTAATCACCCTGTAAATATGTATATTTACACATCTTAAACTATATATATGTAAGTAACTACAAATATATTTCACTACTTTAAAAAAAATCGTAAACAAATGTTGCCATAGTTTTCTGTTTTCTTTCAAGATTGCCATCAGAAAAAAAATTCTTCGACAGCTTCGAGAATATTCTGCATTTTCAGAATCGCTATTCGCGGTAGTAAAAACCAAAAATAAATTATAAATTGTGTTGAATCATAACTACTTTAGATTATCTTTCACAAGTTATGTTTCTTATAGGATTGAAAATTATAATCTATACTAACCTTTAGCGCCTTAGTACCCGCATATTGCCTAGATATGACGTCACCGCTATCCGCCCACATGGCCAAAAACGCCTGTCTCAATGGAGGGGGGAGCCCCCCACCACCCAAACCTAGACGACGTAGTTGTAATTCTAATACTAGTTTCGCGATTGCCGTCTAAAAATAAGAATAAAACATGTAAATAAAAAGTTAAGTTACTTTCAAAGGGTAACTTCGTAATTTTTTTATCGAGTCAATTTTAATATTTTTGAAATTTGATCAAACAGAATCCTAGAAAATATCATCTAGTTTGATATATCTTTCATTTTTTAGATTTGGTCTTAAAAATTACACGTATCATCTAATAGAAGATTGGTCATTTTGCTTTATACCCACTCTTAAGCGTTTTCATTCATTCTTTATGGAAATTAGTTTTAGAGTTTCACCTGAACAACATTAGTCCTATCCAAGCAATCGATACAGTTAACGCGAAAGACGCCATTTTGTCCACAAATGAGCCCACGATCATCCCGCCAACAGAAACGCATTTCATCTATGACGTCAGCTATAGCGTTTATTAGTATACTGACGTTCTCGTAGTGCATGCCTCGACTGAAAGGAAATTATTATTATTATTTATTTATTAATAGAACATCAGAGGTCCACTTGTAAGTATTATTTTTTAATTACTATGTTAGTTTACATTGTTTTTATACAGTTTACATTTACATTAATTTAAATATTATCATTATTGAATATTTTACCATTTATAATTAGTCATTTTATTTTTATTAAATGTTAGCTTAAATAAAATAAAGAAAAAAGACGTGAGGCACTCGGGGACTGCCGCGGTAAAGCTATTGCATGCTATGCCTTCAAGCCACACCTCCGCGCCCGTCCCCGTGGGGAGCGTGAGGTTGTTTTCGTTACAGAATTGCTGGATTCGGTCCTCGCGCTCAAGGCCCACGATAGAAGCTATGCAATAGCTTAAAATACATATTCATTGTTATAATCGATAAGCAACTAAACTCACAATCACACTCCAAATGAGTCCGAAGCAAAACTCTGCCTACACGTGTATAACGAATTAAAACTCTGCCTAGATACGTACGCAAACTTTGCAAAAGAATTAACTTACGAGCGATACAATAGACTTTGAACATTACTGCCACGACATACGGTGCTAATTTAAAATGAATGTTTCAAACAAAACCGTTTGGACATTTAACGACCTTATAATATGGTAAATCTGGCAAAAAATCTTACCAATACTCGTGAAAGTCAAAAGTGGCGTATATAATGTCTGGGCTGTTGTACTTGAGCACGTGGTTCCCATATGCCTCCCATATTATCCTCTCCCTCCCTTGTTGTTCCACCAAATTGACTATGCACACTTGTTTATATATTTTTAATTCCTCTTCGAAGTGTTTTTTGAACGCTGTGTGGGATTCTTCTTCGGCTGTGCGAGAAATATAAAAATTAAGTGAAAATAACAGGATATTAAAAAATGTAAAATAATGGATTGAAATTTTAACGGAAGATAAGATTTGAATGTATTTTGCCTAATTTAACAAATTAATATTTAAGAAGAGAAGAAATTTATAGAGAAATATATTTTTTTTTGTATTAAGTACATATTATTGTGTCAAATATCATAGCCAAAATTTCTAAAGCATTTTAGAATGTTCAGAAACTGGTTATATTAATCCTTTTTTTTATTACATATCTGTTTTAAGTCTTTGGTTTGCATCTGATCTTGCTCATTGACCTTGATCATCTGACATAGCTACGATTTTAAGAATAAATAAATATTATAGGACATTATTACACAAATCGACCTAGTCCCACAGTAAGCTCGAAGGCTTGTGTTGTGGGTACTAGGCGACGATAAATATAATATTATAAATACATATATATAGATAATAACACCCAGACCCAAGAACAAATAATTGAGTTCATCACACAAATATTAAATTATTATTAATATTAAATAGAATTGATTCGTTATGCTTATAAACGGTAATTTATTTTCGTTCGAAAATTATGCAATAAGAAAAACGTTCTAAATTACTAATTAACCGTTACTTATAGAATTTCAAAACTAAATTCTTTTACAATAACGATGATATTAAACGTGATATAAATTCATAGAAATTTCACATTCTTATTAGATCTTATCTATAAGATATGTAACATCTTTTTATTTTGTTTTAGATAAGATTATATTGTGTGTATTGGCCAAAAAGAGTTCTTTTTCACATTTTTATCTAAACTATTCTCAAATTCAGGGCCTCAGAAAGGAGTTATGATCTATGTTCAAATGTTCAATCGTGCAAAGGAATTTCAGTCTTATGTATAGTATTATTAAGCATTAAAGTCGAACTTACTTCGATCTAACCGTGGAGGCGGTCTGAATTTGTATTCCGGTTGACTCCAGAATATAGGCACAGATCCACGCACCTATAAAAGGAATACATAAAGAATATAAGATAAAACTGATATTAGAAACCTAACCTGTTGGTCTTAGCGAGATGATATATAGCCTATAGCCTTCCTCAATAAATGGGCTATCTATTATCTAACACCAAAAGAATTTTTTAAATCGGACCTGTAGTTCCTGAGATTAGCGCGTTCAAACAAACAAACTCTTCAGCTTTATAATTAGTATAGTAAGAATAGATATATTATGTATTATGATATGATAAATAAATATTAACGATTCAAAATAACGGCTATTGATTTTTTTAAGGATTTTTTGCAATTAAGCAGACAAAGTAAGGAATCTTTGTATTTTTATTTGCAAATTTAAAATGTTCTGTAATTGCAATCTACATACAATGTAAAATTTAAAATAGTAGTTTATCGCTACAAGTCTACAAACTACATAATAATTGTCACGTTTTTAATCGTCTTTTCGAGTAAATAACTCATGAAACATAATAATGTTTTCAAGAGTCTCTTGAATCTTTGTGTTTTCTATAATAATATTATTAATTTAAAGAACATTAAATAGCCTTTGAATCTGATATTTTTGTTACATAATCGTAAGTATTACGTTGTTACCAAATTGTTTGTAAAATCAAGTGAAGCAGAAAGACAAAAATCATAATTGCCAACATTCACGTGAACATAATTCAAATGAGAATTGTTGATTTCCTGGCAATAAACTACAACGGTGCTTAAATCTCAACACACAATAGGGTTGTCAATATTATTTTTCCGCAACATTTATTTTTTCTTTTTATTTGAAAATAATTAAGAAACATGTTTTTACACATCAGTTATTTTCTAATTATAAGAATTTCATCTGGGCTTTTATTCTTCCAATTAATAGCACTTCGCGTCACCTCGTTATTTTTTCTCAGTCGTTTACAATCTAATTAAAGACATAAAGATTATATTTTTTAATTGATAACAATCAAAAAACTTCATTCCAATTTTTTTTTTTTTTTACTTTATTCATATATTGACAACCTTGTCGGACAATCAAAACTACTACAACTGTATATAGTGACGTCACGAGGTCAACGACCGATTTCAGAAATTCAACGAAGCTGAACAATACGTTTATATTGTAAATTGTTTTTATTATTTTTACCCACTAAAATACCTTTTAAGGAAAACCAATAATGTTATTTTACGTATTTGTAAAGAATTTTCTTCGAAAATTAATAAGGGAATTAATGACTTAACATTTTTAATTTTTATGGACTGAATTTTATATGAATATGCAACCATTTATTTTTTAATATTAATAACAATTACATCAATGCTTGCGAAAAACAAAACCATGGTACCTATTCATGGCATTTGAAATAATATGCGGGCAATAGCAAGAAAATTCCTGCGAAGTCTTCGCTAATAATGTAGCAATGTAGTCGATATTTTTCCCGCGTATCTTCGCTTCTATTGGTCGTAACCTGATATTATACCTACAGTCTTTGACAACTGGGCGATGTGAAAAGAAAAAACTAATTTTCCTCTAAGTATATACTTATAAATATTATAAAGATGAAGAGTTTGTTTGTTTGAACGCGCTAATCTCAAGAACTACTGTTCCGATTTGAAAAATTCTTCCGTGTTAGATAGCCCATTTATCGAGGAAGGCTATTAATAGGCTCTATATCATCACGCTAAAACCAAAGGGAGCGGAGCAATGCGAGTGAAACCGCGAGGAACAGCTAGTTTATAATAACGCTTCTTAACGCGAGCGTAACCGCGGGCAAAAGCTAGTATATAATATGAATGATCCATTCATACTAATACATTGTATGGAGGTCCATACGGATACCTATACCGCTTACACCTCTATATATATGTATACCTGCACAAAGGAAGCCCGATGAATGCTGTCGGAGCAAACAATAGATACAATTTGTTCCGTTTCCACGTAGTTCGCGACACGACCAGTTGGTTCTATGCCTCTACGGTTGTACCTAGGAAAATAATCATAATTAAATATTATTCTACAGCTCCCTTCTTGCCCTGGTAATATCATCACTACATAGTACAAAAAACGCTTCCCGCCGTCTGTCCATATGTATGTATAGATCTTTAAAACAACGCAACGGATTTTGATGCGGTTTTTTTAAATAGATAGAGAAGGAGGTTTAAGTATATAATTTATTTATTTATTAGACAAAGCGGGCGAAGCCGCGGGCGGAAAGGCATAGGGCGGGCTATGTATAAAATCCAAATAAATTATATACAAAATTAAATTTCACTTCCTATTCAATTTCACTACTAATAAATTGTTATACAATACGTTGAAGTAGCGAAAGATGAAAAGGCCTCGTTATTTTTGCACGTCAGCGATTTTCGAGTGCATGCTGACCTTGCTCCTAGAGACTATACATTGCCAATATTTTATTTGCATGATTAAAAAGAATAAAAAATAATGGATTTAAAAGACGTTTTATATCTTAAAACTCTATAAAAGTGTCGTAATTGTTGCATATTAAAATATGTACTTTAAATTCATCCATATTATCCATGATTATAATTAAATTTTTATATGAATTTAACACTAAAAAATTTCTACACTTCATTAAATCGGAATGAAATGAAACGATTTATTAATAAATTAAAAAGTAACAAAAACGTTAATACAAAATTTTAATTATGAACAGTGGTATAAAATAAATCAATTTTTATTTCAACAGCGTTAACAGATTTATAAGTATTCGCTTTTTCTTTTAATTCTAAAATTTAATTAATAATTATTCATATTTTCACCACTCACCTCGTCCCAGCCTGATACCTAGATCGTCTTGATATAAGACCCAAGGTAAACGTCTCATCACAGGAACTATTACTCGATAGGGACTCTGTATTCAATGGGTTCACATCTGGTGGTTCACAGGCGATTTGGGACAAATGTATGTATCCTTGTATTATTGGTAGGACCCACTCATCGCAACCGGGACTCTAAAACAAGATATATTATTGGATAAAAAATGTGTGCGTGTACTAGTGTACACACGTAAACTTCTTTATGACCTTATTTTTCAAAAAATAATTTACTATATGCAACTTTACAGAAATACGTCGAATCACCCGTGGTAGGGATAAAAAAAAGATGGCGCGTAACGGTAAAATATCACGCGTAACGAAAAAATGTTACACTAAATTTTTTTCCAACCCCGATAAAGAAGTTTCACTTCAACAAGAAATAAGAAGAAAAAGACTGCTAATTTAGTCAGCCTACCACAATATCACAATTCTGATGATTGCAACAACACCTCATACATCAAAATTCATCTAACGGTTTGGGCTGTAAGGCATACCAAAAAAATATACACATGCTACACATACACAATAAATAATAATTGTACCCTCAGAAAAATGACATTCAATATGCTTATCAAATTTGCAAATACATTTTTCCTTTATTAATTAATTTAATTAAATACTACAGGAAAATTATAATAATTGATACATTTACCTCTAAAGCTATAATATCTTTCAGCATATATTTATTCCAGAAGAATCTATCGTCAACATATTTCCACCATCTTGTTAAATCACTGATTGGTTTGTTTGCACCTTCCTCTGTTTCAAGTATCTTCTCTATTTCATACTGTCTCTGTAAACTATTTGTAATGTCCAGGGTTCGGCAATAGTAGAAACTATCTGAGTCATCAAATATCTTATGCAGTTCATCAGTTAAACGTTTCTCAAACCGCTCATCTAGTTTTATTTCGCGTTGCTTTTTGACTGTTTGTTTCACCTTAGAAATTAATTTTGTTAAAATTATACTCTGTTCTGTATTAATATAAGTTGCGTAAAATATTTTCTAATAAGAAATTATATTTTTTTCTACAATATTTTATTACAGTTAAACAAGTTAATATTTTTAAATAAAATACCTGAGTTGCGGCTTGTTGTGTGGTCGTTTTAATTGTATTACTGACATTTTTCACTGCACCTACTGTTTTATTTAGAAATGCTGAATTTTCAAATAATCTTGCGCCCATTTTCCTATTTACTGATTTACTGGTACTACTCATGGACGTCGAAGAGCCATGTTTCGTACAGGGGCAAAGCTCTAACTCTTGATTTGAAGTACCCAAATTGAGGAAACATATTGATTTAATTTTGTATATTGTGTGGTGGAAATATATTTGGCCTACTGGTACACTCTCTCTAATGATCATAAGCCTCGGTTCATAGATGTTTGAATGCTCTACTTTGCCTATAATACCTTCTGTTATACCTAAGCACTCGATATCTTCTATGTCTGATAGATCCCATGCTAAAATAAAAATTATTATTTATTACTGACTGAAGTGCTTTAGGCCTAAATGTTCTATATAATTAAAGTGAAATAAATTGTTCACTGTTGTGATATTTTTTTCAAATCAACGTTTCATTACTTAATATTTTTTACAGTTAAAACTTACCTGATCGCACGGAAAATGCACCAGTTACGCGATTCCACCAGAGACTTGACTCATTTCGGACAAATATATAAAATGTTTCTGATCTAAACACTTCCATTTTTATTTTTTATTTATAATCGTCGATTTTTCTGTTAAATTTCATTGTTTTTGTTGTTATCGTATTTCCCTATGTAATTGACGTTTTGGAATGAAAAAGAAGGGGCAGATTATAATTTTCTGGCAGTTGGTAGTATCTTGGTTCCATTCTAGGCATAAATTTTATGCACTTTAAATCTCTAATTTTGTCTTTTGCAATAATTACGAGTAACGTAATAAAATTTTAATAAAAAAAGATTTATGAGATACTTATAAATTCTTAGATTTTATATTATCCTTTATGACATGAGTATATAATTATTTAATTATAACATTTAAATATTTTTTTATCCACTTTCAAGTATCTCTATGTCAATGCATAGTATTATGATATCTATTTTTTTTTAAGAATTAAATATGATAGATAAATAACAAAATGTTAAAGTAAACTGACCGCAATGTACAATGTACGTCTGCCTGAAATGGAACGTAATAATATCGATGAGATGACGCCTCTCGCTGCAAATATTGCGTCGTTATGTTGGTACTACTCGTTTTAATAATGCCCGATGTAACTTTGCAATTTATTTTATGAACAAAATTTTCCTTATTTCTCTATACGTTGTGAAAAATGGATTGGCAATTAACGTGTCGAGTATGTCTGGAATCAGGAGATATGGTTTCATTGTTCGATTGGGACGAAAACAACGATCAATTAAGTGATAAATACACTTATTGCTGTGGCGTGGAGGTATGGAAAAATAACTTTACAAAATGGTTGCGATGGCCACCCTATTTAAATCTTGTACAATAATGTTGCTATATCTTGGAGTTTTATGCAATTTCTTGATTTTTTGCTGACATCCCTGCTATTATTTTTGATAATCAAAAACAATCCTCTTTAATTTTTTTATTTATCCTAATTTCCGTTTTTAGGTTACAAAGAACGATTCGCTACCGACGCTTATATGTTTAATTTGTGTGGACCGATTAACATTTGCGTATCAATTCAAGCAGCAATGTCTTTCTTCAAATAGCACTTTGAAAGAATGCTTAGACGAATTTCTGAAGACATCATCCCTTACCGGAACAAGCAGTAACGTTGGAGATAGTTCATCACGTATGTAAATTGTTCAATATATTTCAGTAGGTAAACGTATAACAAAATCGTTTTGAATTTTACGTGTTAGCCGGCGCATTAATTTAGTTCGTACGTAATTTCTATTTCGATTATTTTATTCAAGTGTATACTGTCACAGACGCTGATACTGAAACTATAACAATCAAACAAGAAAATGGGCTCTTATTACAATATGAGCTCCCAGTGGAACATGACGCGCAGACCCAATGGACCAGGCGACTCATCAAAACACAGGATAATGCTGTGGTCATCAAGGCACCTGGGCCCAAGAAGAGGGGACGGCCAAGGAAATATCCAAATCAACAAGGCCAGATTGGTATGATTTTATTGATTCAAATATATATTATAAAGTTTACAGATCTAAAGATACAAATTTTATTTTATTTCAAAACACATTTAATGTATAGTATGTTGTGTGTATCTTGTATATGCATTTTATTGTATTATATAATTACTTCTACTCAATCCAATA
>CAJQZN010034552.1:0-11647 GCA_907164685.1 Colias eurytheme | reverse complement strand
TAATAAACTATGATTTTGATTTTAATAATGAACCATGACTTAGACATCTTATATCTTATTATATATATATATAAAAGAAAGTCTGTATGTTCCAACACTTATAACTCGAGTTCTACTGAACCAATTTTCATGGTTTTAGATTCGTTGGATTTGTCTCCGTCCAGAATAGAAGAATAAATCATAAAAACAACAAAAACTAGACGAATAAATATTTTCCCAAAATTTTGATTTTCGTACATGTCAATCATTAGTTGTCAATCCTGTCAAATACGGAAAATAATGTTTGACATTCATGCGTTCAAAAATGTATTATGTGTAAAATAATAAAAAATTAAAAAGGGTGAATAAATATTGTTTGTATTTATTTTAAAATCAATTATTAAAAAGTGCAATAAAAGCAGATACATAAAAATTCCTCAAATGTTTGTGTTTACGCGTGTTTTCAGAAATTAATAAGGTATTTTTGGTGGGGAAACTAACCAAGAAGAGTTCGATTAATTATTAAAAAAATTCTATAAACATGTAAAAATTCTGACAATTATTTGTTGCGATTTCGTCGACTGCGTCAACAATATTGCTATCAAATTGCTATAAACAAGCTAAATTGCGTTTTGAAGATAACATCCATTTATGCGATGCAATAAGCACAGAAAAAGGTGCAGAAAATGTTGGTCTATTGATTATTTTACCGGCGACATACACAGGTAGCCCAAGTGAATATGCGCAAGATGCAATGACATAATAATATGTTCGTCATTATGGTCGGCCAGATTTATTCATTACATTTATATGTAATCCGAAATGGATGGAAATTATTCAACTGCTGTTTCCCGGACAAATATCAAGTGATCGGCACGACATCACCACACGTGTTTTCAAGCAAAAAATCCGATCACTGATGAGTTACATTAATGGAACACATCTTTGGGATTATTCAATGATGGATGTGTGCATCGGTACAAATAAATGTATTTTCTTTCTTTCTTTCTTCTATTCAATCGAATGACAACAATCTGGCTTGCAGCATGCACACATTTTAATTTGGTTAGTCGAAAGGATTCGGGCAGATAAAATATATGAGTGTGCGGGGATTGCTAATCCTGAAACCGATCTAGACCGACATAACGTTGTTATCACGAATATGATTCATGGACCGTGTGACACCATCAACCACCAATCACCATGCATGGTTGACAGTGAGTGTACCAAAAGGTATCCACGAAAATTGATGGCAGAGACCATCACAGGCAACGATGGTTACCCACTGTATCAGCGTCGATCGCCCAATGATAATGGTAAAATTATTATCACAACTAAAGTGAAACGAAACGATGGCGTGGTCGATAACAGTTAAAGAATGAAAAGAGTTAATCCATGCTGCACAAATTATTAAAATTCAGTTTTCTCTGAGACGTGTTTGAAGTAATAAAATAAAATACTATTACATATCAATCCATATAAATATTTATTTTGTGTCATTGTATTACGTTCATCAAAGCCTAAATTAGTTCAGCTAAAAGGAAACAACATTCATTGACAGGGCGGTACAAAGTTCGCCGGGACAGCTAGTTTTTTATAATAGGTTACACTTTGCTATCTGACTGTACTTTTGATAAAAATATTTAACTAATAAATATTATAGTACTAAAACGAAATCGGGGGCTTCCACCACGGGGGCAAAACACACTGGGGGCGTAACCTACGGACCCTAAAATTTATCAATAACTATAGTTCATAAATAAATAGTCTTAATAAATAATTATTTAACTAAAAATACTTCAGATAATCTAGGTGATAATAATAAGTTCATTTTATATTAGTTTATCTGTGCTATTCCAGATAAGCTAGATGATAAGAATATTTAATTCATGAACCTACTTATTATAAACCTTATTCGCTAGGTTTTTAACATTTTAGGATGATGGTCACGTCGGTCGCTTAGTTTAGCCAAGTCTTCTGGTGTTTTATTAATTTTATTGTAGGTACTTATTCAATATTCAACTGAAGTTATTCCGCAAATACTTAGCTTTTTTATTATTCTTGTAATCGGAAATATATTTATTGTACGTATTTTAACATTATCTATCTCTACCTAATGAACAAGGTAAAAGCTTTTTTGATTGGGAATAAAAAGAAGAAAAAGTCGTTCAAGAATCCATCTTATTATTTACATACAACAAAAATTAAATTTATTTACAACAAAATTAACTACCTAACCTTAAAATAATTTAGATGATTTAAATTTGCCAACTTAACCTTTATTTAAGGAAATTAATCATTTTTATATTTTTATGAAACAATGTATAGCTCGTAACAGGTTCTCATAATGTCCTTGTTAGAGTTTATTTAACACTTTGGCTTTTACTTTTCCGTTTTTGAAGTCGGTTTTTTTAACGAAGTTATTTTTATTTGTTGTTCGTTTTAACAAACCCATTGATAAGCTAAACAGGACATCCAAAAGCTTTGAAACTGACATTGTAAACAGTAAGTATTGGTCACGGTGGTTTTTAACCATCAGATTCAATTTACAAACGTAAAACTGAAAATGAAACTTATGGGAATCATTTATAACGGATGAAAGTAAACATCTGCTGACTGATGAGTCATCTATGAGTCATGTATACTGTCCCACAAACTGAAACTGAAAAACTATCAAACTTTCAGGTTTTATCTATAACAGAGTATATAACATTCTTGCATGTCTAGTTCTTATGTTTTTTTATCAATGCAACATTATTTTATCCATATCCTATCCTATCCTATCCTACTAATATTATAAATGCGAGTTTGTGAGGATGTGTATGTGTGTGTTTGTTACTCTTTCACGCAAATGCTACTGAACCGATTACAATTAAATTAAGCACACATATAGAGGGTAACTTGGATTAACACATAGGATAGGTTTTATCCCGGAAATCCCACGGGAACGGGATCTATGCGGGTTTTTCTTCAAAAACGCGGGCGTTACCTATATAAATAGATCTCTATCTCGGTCAAGTTCAATCAATCAATCAGAGTACGTACTGTATTAGATTGCAATTGGATTTATCCTAAGATTTTTTCACATGAATTATTATTTATATGTCAAATATCTTTAAACAATTTCCTTTTCTTCGACTTTAGCAAGTAAAAGCTCCAATCTCCAAGCTCCGAGTTTTTTCTAGGAATTAGGAAAAGTAGGTTACATTTTGGATAGACTTTCCTGCGACATATTAACGACATGGGTGCGGGGACAAACAAGACATATACTCGGCAATTAAGTGCGATTGTCCATGTCATGCCTACCGGTTTTCTTAAGGCCAGGTTTTAGGGTACCTATATTCTGGGAAATCTTTATTAGATTGAATCAAGCAAACAAACAAACTCAAACATTTATTTATTCAATTAGACTTCTTCTAGAAGCACTTTTGAATCGCATTACATATTTTTAATATTTACCACCGATTCGGAAAGCAGTACGTACCTATGGGAAAAAACCGGCAAGAAACTCCATAGAATCTTAAGAAAGCACATTGAAAAATGTTTATTCTTATGAAATATATTTTTTGAATCTTATTCAGGTGATGTTGCAAACTGAAAAAAAGACAATCTTATGATATGTACCTACTTTTAATCAAAATGGCTAGTTTGCGTGGTAGAGCATAATATTTGTATCATGTATTTTTTGCAGCGGATGCGATGTATTTTTTTCTTTCTCTGATTGATGTTAGATACATTAATTCCTGAATGTTTATGTCTTATATGATTTTATAATTCAGACGTTATGAGTTACATACGGGATATCTGAATATATCACACTTATTAATGTAAATATATTTATAATAATTTTATATACTTTGCTATTCCTGTGTTTAAATCTAGCTGCGCCCCGTGGTGTCACCCGCGTGGCTCCGCTCCTGTTGGTCTTAGCGTGATGATATATAGCCTATAGCCTTCCTCGATAAATTGGCTATTACTTGGCTTTGGCTTGGCTATTACCGAAATAATTTTTCAAATTGGACTAGTATTTCCTGAGATAAGCGCGTCCAAATAAACTCTTCAGCTTTATAATATTAAGTATTGATATTGTTAAGAAATAGTTTGTTGTGTTTTTGAGCGATATAATTTGTTACCTTTTTTATGATTGACGAAATGCTTCGAATAAAGCAAATTTGTAGAAGCATATAATAGAAAACTAAGATTCCTGTGTACAATGCTTGTCTAGTTTAGACATGGGTAGACATACAAGGGTAGATATATTTGCTTGCTGAAATTTATTACTACACTAAGAACATACATATTATAACATTTTACGTAGAAAATTTCTGCTCGTCTTAATATTATTATATTTCTTCGTATTCTTTGGAAGAAAAGTATTTCTCTGTAATACTGGCCTATTTAACCCAAAATTCCTTTATTTTTTACAAGATAAAAAACATCAGAATCTGTTCATAATCTGCCGTTTATAATTATTAGAATTATGTATTGCAACGTTGTACCTACTCCTCAGTGATACATATTATACAATATATAATATTATTTATTTAAGCTAAAATCTCTATTTGTTACGACTTCAGACCGCAGAACAAAATAGAATAAATTCACACACACACATAATGAAACCTTACAGTAATTTATGGGAAAAAATACCTTGGAGCGAGAGAAATGAGTATGGGAACTCGTATTAATTATTAACTTTGTTTTATGGCTTTTGCACCATAACCTGAAGTGTACAAACCCGCGGGCGAAAGGTAGCTAATAAATAATTTATTTTTAACACACTTCACCTGTCTGTTTCTATTTTCATATTATGTAACCGACATGTTCGTATGTAACCGACTCCTAGACTCGATTTTGACCCACTTTAGACTGACATATTTGATTCAAACATATACTTAATACTACTTATATGTAGGTATACTTATCATAGATCGGCGATACAATAATTTCATGAGGATAAGCATTTTTAAGCTATTGCATAGCTTTTATCTCAGACTTTGAGCGCGGCGACCGACTGTAAAAATTCCGTAACGAAAAAACCACCCACTCCAACCGGCACAGCGATGCGATGCTATGCAATAGCTTTACCGCGGCAGTCCTCGAGTGCCACACGTATTTTTTTTTAATTTCTGGCTATATTTATTTTCTTACAGTATATTAATCAACATGCAGCAGAACATCAAGGGTTTGATGTCGACAACAAACATTGTTTACACGAAGGTAGCCTCCAAACAGTTTATATTAAAGAAATTCGAATGATTGATAGAAGTTACACATAACAGATATTTCAAGGATAAACACTAGATATTTTAATAAATTATTATTATTACTAGATATTTTTAAACATGAATGAAGTATTATAATATTTATTTTTGAATGTAATCTGATTACGAGATCTGTACGACGAGAGAGAAGTAATTTTAACAAAACCAATTTTTATAGTAGTTGCGATTTAGATTTAAATATGAAAACAGACGATTGAGAGGTTATATTCTATTTGTTTTGTAAAATAAGTAGCTTAGTTTATTTTTGTGTTCTACTAAAAAGTAACTAGGTACCATAAGTCTAATTTACTTGACCATTTTCTCTATTTTATTTTATAAGAAAATAAATATTTAAGTACCTACCTATATCGCACATCAGTTAAACAATACAACAACAAAACATTTCATTTGAAATAATTACACATTCATTTCGCGCGGATTCTTTCGTTTCGCTCCAAAATCTGACAGTTGAAAACCGAATATAAGACCTGTCAGCCATAAATCACAGATAGCAGTAACAATAAATAGCAATTGAAAAATTAATGCGAAATATATTTTCATTGTTTATTATTGTTTCTTCTCGAGCTCCGAGCTTTAGGGAATTTAATATGTCAAGATGTGTGATGAGAAATTCTATCCATACTAATTTCACAAAGTCTGTTACACTTTCACGCATTAACCACTGGACCGTATTGGATGAAATTTTTAATGAAAGTAGTTGAGGACCTAGGACTACATAAGTAAGAGTCGAAATTTTTAAATCCATTTTAAAAATGTCTTTTTTTAAACTATAGGCAATGAATTTCAATAGAAACTTTACGCTTATGGTTACTAAGGGCCTACGTCAATTCTTCTTATTTAAAAATTACTTTTTAAGTACCTAGGTAAATAAATTGTAATTTTATTACAATACTGGCGTTGCTGATGCGTAATTTAATAGATGCATGTAGTAAAATTTTCAATCATTTATAGCTCGTAAATTTGATGGCGAATTCGTATAAATAACAATAATAATTGGAGGTCAACCCACGCACATTGAATATTGTTAAAGTACCTCTCCGTTTTCACTTACATGATTACCATTACCAATATCAATAGATAATAAAAAAATCTAGCCATGCCTGCGACTTCTCTTGCGTGTAATAATGGCATTGGAGGCAATTTTAATTTCTTACATTAATTATGTTGAAAACTATGACCTCATTTCGAACTCGTAAAACTAATTTTTCGCATCAAAAAGTATTTGTCTTTTCTACGCAATCATACCGAAACAACTGATCCAATTTCGATTAAATTCGCACATTGATATACAAATATACAATTAATACCATTAAACAAGAACAGAATGGATTTCAACAAGGTAAATCGACCACACTCGCAACTCACACATTGACTAAAAATATAATTGACAACATTGATAGGCGTAATGAGGTATCTGTAGTCTTCTTTGATATGAGCTGTGCATTTGACTGTGTGGACCATGAACTTCTACTCAGCAAAATATGTTTTCTGTACGGAATAAGAGGTCCAGCGCACAAGTGGCTGACCTCATACTTGACTAACCGTATGCAATGTGTAGAGATATCGTATATAGACAACAATTCGTTAAAAAAGTCGGTAAGATCACAATACGTACATAATAAATACGGAGTGCCACAAGGCAGTATCCTCGGGCCTCTCCTGTTCTTATTGTACATAAATGATCTTCCTAACGTTACAGAACATAAATGTACTCTGTTCGCGGATGATGTATCCATCACCATACCTCGTAACAAATTGACCACCTACAAAGAAGACATTTATTTGACTATCAAAAATGTAACAGAATGGCTAAAATATATTAATTTAACTCCTAACATTACAAAGACAAAACTAATGCAATTCTGTAATTATCATAACATTAGACATAACCTTGACATAACTTATAATGGACAACGTATTGACGAAGTTACTGAAACGGTATTTTTAGGTATCACATTAGACAACCACTTAAATTGGAAAGCTCACACGGATTCTGTTTGTACCCGTGTAAATAAGTTTGTATTTGTCCTCAGAAGAATTAAACAGATTATTGATGAGAGAGCGGCAATCATTGCATATCATGGTTATGTTTCATCGTTGCTTCGGTATGGTCTTATTTTATGGGGCAACTCTACAAACGTAAAAAAAGTTTTTATAGCTCAGAAAAGGTGTGTCAGAGCAATATGTGGAGTAGGGCCCTTGGAAAGTTGTCGAGATTTATTTAAGCGACTCGGACTTTTAACACTTACTTCCTTATACATCTTGGAGGTTGGAATATTTGTAAAACAGCATCCCTATATGTACATTAAAAGTCGTCAAAATAGTCAGTACCCAACCAGGGATCCTCACAGATTGCAACTTCCAATTTGTCGCACTGCTTTATGTAGCAAAAACAGTCATGTTATGAGTGCGAAGATATATAATAAAATCCCGATGGCATTTAAGGAATTGCCCATGCAATTGTTTAAACTTAAATTAAAAAAGTGGCTGCAATCTCATTGCTTTTATAATATAAATGAGTTCTTTGCTTGTAAACATTAAAGATAGGAAAGGTAGATAATAATAATAACTGTAATGTAAAATGTTAAAATTAATCTAAATATATAATGTATTTTAGTTAGAATACACATAAAATATTTGTATGCCAGTTGATGGCGAATTGTGCGGACTTTATTGTAATATATTGTAAACCTTGTAGTTAACCACAATTCCTGCAAATAAATTATTTCATTTCATTTCATTTCATTTCAAAATCAACTAACCGACCAGCAGTCACTTTTATAACTTTACAAATTAAGAGGAGCGTGGATTAGGTACATAAATATGAATTTACTTTTAATCCCCACTTTATAAACTTCCGAAGCGTGCATTGTGCAGATCAAAAGCTTAGAATAGTTAAGTTAAGTCTAACTAGTTTTCGTATCAGTAGGTAAAATGGATTCTGATAGAGTTATTTATGTATTTGAATAGAATACAAGGCAATTCAATGGATGCATATACAAAATGTCAAAGATAAACCCCTTATCCTCCCTTATCAAGTAAAGTAGTAAAGGAAGCTTATATTGTATTTTAGATTGGTAAGCAATATCAAATACACTAGGTTTGCGCCCACGGCTTCACCCGTGTTTTCAAAGAAAAACCTGCGTATCTCCCGTTCCCGTGGGATTTCCGGGATAAAACTTAGTCTATGTATTAATCCAAGTTACCCTCTATATGTGTGCTAAATTTCATTGAAATCAGTCCAGTAGTTTATGCGTATTGCGTGAAAACCATACATAAATACATAATTACAAACCTTTCCTCTTTATAATATTAGTATAGATTACCGACCTGACATTCAAGATATAGCCCAAAAAATATATCAGAATGATAAGTACCAATCCCAATGTCCTTTAAATTCGTTACAGAAACAAATTCAGTACAAATCAGTTTATCATACCCATATTACCAAAACACCTGAGACAATACAAAAATTGAGGAAACCCCAACTTTTGTTTCACGAATGGACCCAAGTGATTTATCCTCTTTAATGCGACTGAAAGTTCTTACAAAATGTTTTCGGTTTATTTACGATGAAGATTGAGGGCTGGGAATTATAATCTAATATATTATATGTAGTTGGATTTTGTTACACTATTTGTTTTGGAGCTTAGCAGTGCTGTTTTTGATTATTGGGATTGGGGAAAGTACTTACATTCGAAGTACGGATCTTTATAAAAACTTAAAGAACTCTGAAATATAAAATTGTGTTTAAGAATTAAGTGTACAACACTTAGATATTGTTGTCTCAGAAGAGAGACTGAAATAAAAGTTGAAGTAAATAGAAATAAAAGAGGCCTGTCGGCTTGTATGTTAGAAACACTGAGGCATGGATATTCAACACACTGAAATAACGAAATATATATTTTTAAAGATAATAGAAATTTTCAGATTCAATCTCACGATTGAAACTAAGGAGTACGTTATGAGATAATATTATGGACGCAATGTCGAAAAACATATTATGAATTTTAGAAAGGATAGAGTCAAGTTTCATTTTGTCATTTTTTCGTCAGAATTCACTTGGATACCGAGTCCACAAAAAAAATGATAGGCCAATAATTATGATAGTAGTTTTATTACCCATCAAATTTGAAGGAAGTCGAGACATAAAAAGGTCTTCGTAATTGGTACTGAACGATAAAATCCTATCTAATAAAAATTAATGAATATAGATAATATACATACCTTTTTTTTTTTTTTTTTTTTTTTATAGTGGGGAAATCTTCCAAAGATACCCACGGCCCCCGGGGAAGGAGCCGTGGGTTATGTCGGATTCTTACCGACTAAAACCCCACTGTGTTCCGTCGAGCCGCTTTAATGATGGGGCCGCGGGTATTTGTTAGAATTCTTCCGCGACCCCCTCGGCGGCAGCCCATCTCCAGGCCAGGCGCAAGCCAAGAACAGGAAAGGTGCCTGCTCTTCCCTCCCGTTGGCGGCATGAGCGGAACACGTCTCAAGTCGCCTCACCGCACCGGACGATGGATTACATTCCCCGTTCCACCGCCCGGTGCCCTTCGTCAAGGAGGCACGTTGCGACCGTGTAAAGCGGCCGCAACACGGCGACGACGCCCAATAAGACGTCTGCGCCGGATCGGGTCCGCGTGAGGATCCCTCTCGCGCACCCGCTCTGCCTCCTCTTTCTGCGAGATCACGCTCTCCGAGAATGCGATCACCGCACGCCAGGATCTGTCGCCATCCACCATTGCACGAACAACGGAGGGTAGAGAGAGATCCGGCCCGATTATCGCGACTAAGCGAGCACGGGGCTCGGCCCACGCGGGGCACACGGCAAGAGTGTGATCTGCCGTGTCCTCCGGGCAGGCACACCAGTGGCAGACCATGCTGGGCTCCCTCCTCGCGACTTTACACAGGTACCGTCCGAAGCAGCCGTGCCCGGACAGTATCTGCGTAAGGCGGAAGGTTATGGCCCCGTGCCGCCTGTCGCACCACTCTTGGAGGACTGGACGTATGGCCGCAACCGTCCTCTCACCCGCGCTGGGCTCCTCGAGCCGGCGTTCCCACTCTCGGAACCGCCGCTCGACAGCCTCGGCCCTCCACTCCTCTACTTCCTCGTAGGAAGGATTCACCCCATGTGACCTAGACGCCGAGACGCGGCGATACACGTCCGCTAGCATCTCGGCGTCCAGATCCCATGGCGGCGTTCCGGCCATTACGCAGGCAGCCTCAAAAGACACCGTGCGGTATGCCCTAACTACCCTGAGCGCCATGACCCGCTGCGGCCTCCGCAAGAGGGGTCTGGTACGGGCGCTCAGGGTGTCTGCCCAGATGGGGGCC
Source organism: Colias eurytheme (assembly GCA_907164685.1). Lineage (NCBI taxonomy): Eukaryota > Metazoa > Arthropoda > Insecta > Lepidoptera > Pieridae > Colias > Colias eurytheme. The sequence continues at coordinate 1,046 of CAJQZN010034552.1, read as the reverse complement.
CCGTAGAGGGCCATGGAGCGGATTACGCCAGTGTATAGCCGGCGACACCCACCCCCAGCACCTCTAAGGTTTGGCAGCAAACTTCCCAGTGCTCCGGCCGCCCCTACAAGACGGGGGGCGAGGCGACGGAAGTGCTCCGTGAACCTCCATCGGCTATCCAACACGATGCCTAGGTATCTCATGGTGGTGGTGACCCTGATTGCTACCCCATCCACCCGGATCTCTGCGCCTGCGCTATGTAGCCTCCGGCGACCGGGAAAGAAGATGGCTTCGGATTTCTCCAGCGCCACCCGTAGTCCCAACCGCCGGATGCGGCACACCACCTGCTCAACTCCCGTGGTAGCTAATAAAGCTGCCTCCTCGTATGTGGCCCCACGCGCAGTCACCAGAGTATCGTCGGCGTAACAAGTTACGCCAACACCTGGGAGGTTAGTGGCGCGCAGGACCCAGTCGTACCCGATGTTCCACAGAAGAGGCCCGAGGACCGACCCCTGTGGGACACCGCACGACACTTCCCTCTCACTCCATCCATCGCGGGTTGGATAGGCAACAGTCCTATCTGAAAGGTATGACCGCAGCAGTCGCACCATGTAGCCCGGCACGCGATGATAGTGGAGAGCTTGCAGGATACTGCCCCACGGTAGGGTGTTAAACGCGTTTGCGATGTCCAAAGACACCGCCAGGAGGACTTCTCCACTAGCGGCCGCATCTTCTGCGGTGGCTCTCACGCGAGATATTGCGTCGAGTGTGGACCGACCACGGCGAAAGCCGAACTGGTTCCCGCTGAGGTCTGGTCCCACTCCCTCCAAATGGTTGACGAGGCGAGCTGCGAAAACGCGCTCAAAAAGCTTGCTCACCTCGTCAAGCAATACAATGGGCCTGTACGCTGAGGGCGAATCGCGCGGGCGCCCCTCCTTTCTTAACAGGACCAAATTCCCTGTCTTCCACCTACGGGGAAATTGGCCCCGCTCAAGGCAAGCCGAAAACAACCGCTCCATTCGGGGCCCGAGGGCTTCCAACGCTAGCACCCACGCTCGGCCAGGTAC
>CAJQZN010034550.1:0-20773 GCA_907164685.1 Colias eurytheme | reverse complement strand
ATACCACACGAGCTTCAAAATTATCTGGCATTTCCCTCAAGGTTCCCTGCAAACAAATAAAGTCGTCAAGTTTTTCAGGAAAAATCACTCTCGCTTCGCGCTCGTGATTTTTTAACCTTGACTAAAAACTTGACTCCTTCATTTGTTTGCAACGAACCTATCGGAAAATACCCGATAATTTTGAAGCTCTTGTGGTATTATAAGTGAATATGTTCTATTTCACCAACGATTTAGAATGTCGTTTATCGAGCAAAACCATCATAATAATGCATCATCTTGTTAAATATACTTCAAATACGTTATTCTAGCTTTTAGTACTTTCAAAGTAACTATGAATGTCTAAAATAAATATTTAAACTCATTTTAGGTAGGTAACTAACACTTGTGAGAAAATAAACTATTTTTTTTTTATATTTTAGACGTTCTTTACTAAGCCAGCTTTTACTCATTTATAACGTTTCTGACCAATAAAACCTGTTCAAATCCGTCAACTCATTGGCCCATACTATCCCGTATACAACGAAGGGGGTCAAATAATAATACCACAGCCGGGAATCGACCCCAAAACCGAACCCGCATGCCCATATCGTCAGCGTATGCCAATCGATGCGAGGGGAGATGGCAGATACAATCTGTACTAATAAAGTAGATTGAAGAGTATGTTTGTATGTGATATCTCGGGAACTAGTGGACCGATTTCAAAAATACTCTCATCATACAAGTTACATTAAAACCTCAACACCTGTAAGACCTCCAGACCTTTTCGCGATTAACTCAAAAACGAATGCACCGGTTTTAATTATTTTATTACCCATGGATATCATTATTGTCAAGAAAGATAGCACGTAATTTGTTAAGTTTTAAACAACGCGGGCGGGAAGCTGGTAATATAGAATATAGATAGATCTAACATATAATAGTGAAATCGTAGGAAAGTCAGAATTTTACTGTGATTATTTTTCCGACCCAAATATCGACCAATAGAATTGCACCATTCGACGTCACGTGGTACAACCTACATGGTATAAGTGAATATTTTTTTTCAATAATACTTGGTTTGTGATCTACCCTCGGCATCGAAGCCAAATATATTTTTTAGCATAATTGTCTGTTTATCTGTATGTATGTCCGGGCTAAACTCAAAAAGTACCGCATGAATTTACTTAAAATTTTGCATGAATATTACCAACATGACGGGTCAACATATCATCACGCCAAGACCAATAGGAGCTGAGCCATGCGGTTAAAACCGCGGGGCACAGCTAGTACGTGTATACAAGTGAAGCCAAGCCCCCCTAGTCAAGTGGCTTTCTGTTAGCGTGGCGTTCAATAGAATAGACTACGAACGTAAGCTGTAGATACGTTTATCTACGTCTATACAAGTGAAGCCAAGTTCATCTAGCGCCAAACAGCCCTTCATTGCCATCACTTAAGCATTGTAATAATTACAAATTTTGCTCACCCGTCACTCAACGCACGGCCTATAGATATTAGTTTCTGTTTAAATAATGACCCACCGACATTGACTAATGAACATACTGATACAAATTATACAACAGTTATTAGTTTACAGTGAGATAATTAATATATTGTTAGTGATATAGGAGTTTTCAAGTTTGGACTGAGTTTATCAGTTTGAAAAAATCGAGATAAAGCTAGGAAATGAATAATCATAAAATTGAATTCAATGAAATTTATGAATGCTGCACAGTACAAATTTACTTCAAATTCTGTCAAAATAATTTAACATATAAATGCAAAAGATAGGTAATAAAAACAAAGATTAGATCGCCTCTTTGACCCAAACAATCTCTGTTGACAAAAAATGATAATTTTTGATTTTTCTGCTAAAATGTAGGTAGTTACAGTTTACAGTAGTTATAGGTAATTTGAAGTACCTACCAAACCACACCATACTACATTTAATTCCAATGACATATATTCATATTTAAAAAGACTCACCATCACCGGAGATCATAGCGCCGCGCTGCACCATCATCGACCCATCCACCTCCCGACCGCTCGCAGCACCGCTTGCCCCGCATTATCGCCTTGCTACAAACAAAGGACACTTGTTGACACATATACAACGATGACCGGAGGTCAACACCCTCACCCTCCGACCTGGGGTTGTGAAGTTCATTATTGGATGAGTTAATATTTTTTTACATTTTTTTCTATATGGAAATGCGAGCTGAACCCGCGGGCAAACGCATGTACATGTTTATATAGACTATAGCTTGTCTGTTCGCGATTTTAGTTGGAAGTTCTTTCTAAAATAAACACGCTATATTTACCAAAAATATAAACATTAATTAAGGTCTTTATAAACATAATAATCGATCCCATATATCTAGTGTATTATAATTTTCTTATAAATTTTCCTTATTCCTTTAACCTGCTTATTGCACGCCTCATAAGCGAAGCGTTGAGGTGGGTACTACTGTCACTTCGCGCAAAACATCTGATTTTTCAAACTTAAAATGTCTTTATGTATCATACATTGCACTTGTAAGATAATACATACACACACATATTAAGAAAAAACACTATTTTTAACATTCATGATATTTTTGATGTCATTTTTGTTATTTAAACTAGTTAAAAACAGTTTAAAAAAGTTCTGTCTTGGACGTCCGTGTGTCTGTATGTGCGGAGGATTTTCTTGTTAACACGATAGCGACCGAAATACTTTACTAATCGAGTCTTTTTTTTTCTCTTACGCTTGAGTATGCTCAGGAATAGAACCCTTTCATTTTTCAGGGTCTGATTCAATGTGGTTTAATTGTTATTAAATAAACAAAAATAATAATTAATAAATAATTATTAAAAAAAAATTATGAGGCGTGCACTTTTGGATTTTCCAAATTATTGTATTTTTTGTAAATGCGACAGTTTGTTTGTTTGTCTTTCTGTCACGTTGAAGCATAGCGATTTTATTGTATGTTTTCCTAGTCACTTAGGAGGCTACACCAAATGTATAGCGTAGTTCTCGAGAAACGTTCACAGTAGATAAAAAGTAGCCTAGACGTCTTATTCTGGGTCTTCAGCTTCCTACATACCAAATTTCATTATAATCGCTACAGTAGTTTTTACGTGAAAGGATTACAAACATCCATCCATCCTCACAAACATTCGCATTCATAATATTAGTAGGATAATATTATGGCTATCACATCCAGCTACCACACACACACACATAAACACACAATACCTAAACCAAACAGGAAACATCAAGTTAGCAGTTAGCGGGACGATAAACCAAATTGGTCATCCCCCCGACATTTTGTCGCGCGATTACGTTGCACGGCGATTCGCGAGGGCAAGCGTTGGCGCGCGCGGTCAGTGAACGGATGGGCAAGCGAATTTTTGCCAAAAAAATATATAAAGTACAATTTTATTATGTACATCATTTTTTGCCAAGAGGTTTAAGTATGTATGGGCCTAAAAATTATATGATTTTTTAAATTGATCTTTAGGCTCTGCGATTTTAAAAGGCAAACGATGAAGCGCGCGGTCAGTGAACGAATGGACGACCGATTTTTTGCATAAAAATAACAGTTTTGCTTATTTTGTTAGCAAGAGAGAGGTTTTAGTATACTTATATTTAAAAATTACATGTTTTTTTAATTTTTTAAATATTGCTCTACAAGCTCTAGCAAATTAAATTTTAAAGCTTTCAAGCTTTGCTACAAGCTGCTAAATAAATTATGGTGAATTCGCTACCAATACCTATAACTGGATAACGAGTGAAATATATGTATATATGCAATGTAAACTATAAACTGTGTAGCGAGCAACGTATTTCATAGAATTATCTGCCGTTGTTTAGAGATAAATATTAGTATTGCAACGAATACGAATATTCGTAATCGTATTCGCCGAATAGTTGGTTTGATATTAGTATTCGTAAAAGTAGTACATATTCGTTGCATCACTAATAAATATAACCTAGATGTCAATATATTTATATCAACATATTCACCCAGTAACAAGAAGGTATCTAAATCATAAAAACAATCCCATCGTATTTAGCAAGACCCTCTACCACTACCGAGTACCGTTCTAATCCCACTTCCCGATCCCACCGGAGCAACCGCACAACCGCAAGTTAATAATGTCATGTATTTAACTAGAATTGGCAAATTTATCTACAGTAACTAGGTATATCTACATTAAAATAATTTACATTGCTTTTCAAAGGATTCTCCTGTTTATGGGATTGCCGGGATAAAACCTATCCCACTCGTATGTGACCTGAACCTGGGAACGGAGTCTCAGCCCTCAGGTGAAAAATGAAACGTAAATCAATAAATAATATAAAAAAAATAATTTGGAAAATCCAAAAGTGCACGCCTCATAATTTTTTTTTAATAATTATTTATTAATTATTATTTTTGTTTATTTAATAACAATTAAACCACATCGAATCAGACCCTGAAAAATGAAAGGGTTCTATTCCTGAGCATACTCAAGCGTAAGAGAAAAAAAAAGACTCGATTAGTAAAGTATTTCGGTCGCTATCGTGTTAACAAGAAAATCCTCCGCACATACAGACACACGGACGTCCAAGACAGAACTTTTTTAAACTGTTTTTTAACTAGTTTAAATAACAAAAATGACATCAAAAATATCATGAATGTTAAAAATAGTGTTTTTTCTTAATATGTGTGTGTATGTATTATCTTACAAGTGCAATGTATGATACATAAAGACATTTTAAGTTTGAAAAATCAGATGTTTTGCGCGAAGTGACAGTAGTACCCACCTCAACGCTTCGCTTATGAGGCGTGCAATATATAAAACCTACATATTTAGTTCTCAGCAAATTTATCATAGAAAAAAAATGCAAACACAAAAAAAAAATCAAATTCCGAACACCAACTGCGAATACGGCATACGCGCACATCTGCGACCGAACAAAAGCGTATTCAAAAACAAATTCTATTTTCAAATCTGCAGATGTAGCTATGAATGGAACGATTTTTTTAAGAATTCGACTACGACACGTCATTCTGGACTTAATAGTTAAAGAAATAAGTGCGTATATTGATTACTACTTTTTTAAAGGATTCGAATCTCAACTGCGACACGTGATTGTGACCTTAACACATATAGCAATAAGTACGAATTTGGATTGTAATTATTTTTTAGAGATTCGACCGCAACAAGTCATTTTGAGCTTTATGCATATGAAAATAAGAACGTTTTTCGTTTACTACGTGTGTAATTTTGGTATTAGGACCTTTGTACATAGCACGACGCGTTTGAAATTTGTACGTTTGACTTTGACATGTGCAACCGAATACAGAGTAAAAACTAAAAAAAAAAACCTTTTATTCCTTAGCAAGTATTTTAGGAAATGTACGCTTTCTTACCGACTGTACCGAAACCGATTCTACCGTATTGTTTATGTGAAAAAATATAAATAGCTAACGGAACGAATTGTTTTCTTAGACGGTATTTGTGTAAAGGGATATTCGAGCAAAAAATACAAATTGGAAAGTTGGAACTAGTGCAACTTGAATCTCATGAAGTTGCTCTCAATCTCAATCAATCATCAGATTATTTCTTTGTATAACGTGATATTAATTTATTTGAACTGATAAGTGTGTAGATGATAATTTGAATATACATAATTCTGCTTAGGTCCTAATTAACTTATGTAATGAAAGAATACTATTTGAAAAGACAAGCTACAAACATTTCCGCTATCCTGATTTGCTTTTCTCATTAATTTAACCCTAGAAAGATAGTCTGCGTCAAAATGACTCCTGCATTTTCGAAATATAGCTGTATCTTTTTAAATGTCGCGAATCCATAATTGTGCTTATAGGACATTTCATAAGTCACTGAGAGCTACCCTATGGTATACGTGTCAATAAAGTTAGTGTAACCGATTTTGAAATATAACGACTACCTGAGTCAAAATTATTGTAGTTGTATATTGTGTCTTATGTTAAAAATTTATTTTGTACATATTAAAGCAAATATAGAAAACAATTGGGGATAGAAAATTGGAAGAATATTGTATACTAGCCGCTCTTATGCAAAGCTATGAGGGTCCCTGTGAAGAAACCGATAGTGAAGTAGGAGGACCACGAAATTGAAGATGACGAACAAAGTGACACAGAAGAAGCTTTTCCCAATGAGATACAAAGCAAAGCTGATATATTACATTCAAGCAAAAGGCGGAGTAGATGCATTAGACCGAATGTGTTCCCTGATGTTCAATAGTAGGAAGACAATGAGATTTATTTTATGGAATCAATAAAATTGCCTGCATATTGCATATTTAATTTATAGCCACAATGTTAACAACAAAGCGCAAAAACATCTGAGTCAAAAAAACATGAAATATAGAAGCATGGAACTGTCTTCTTTGTTTATGCGTGGGTGTTTAGAATCACCAGCTTTGATAAGATATTTGCGTGATAATATCTCCAATTTGTTGCCAAATAAAGTATCTGGTACATCGTATGAAAGTACTGAGGAGGCTTTCAGTAAAAAAACGTATTTACTATACTTTTTGTCCTTCTGAAATATGACAAAAGGCAAATGCCCCATGCAAAAAATGTAACATAGTTATATTATGTCGTGAGCATACGTTGATATTTACTAAACTTGTTTCTCACTAATTTTTCATATAACTATATGTACAACATATATATAACATATAAAAAAGTCTGATAATTGTGGTAAAAAATAAGTTTTTATTAGAAACAATACGTGTTACGAGAATTCTTGATTTATAGCAGACGTTTAATGTTTTCGTTTTTTTATACATATAAAAATTATTAAAAATAAATTATTTGTAATATTAATTATTCTAATATAACTGTAAATATATAATAACTTACAATTTACAGAAAAAAAACAATATACCTCGACTTAGAGCTAAATAAAAAACATGCGTAAATTTGACGCATGACTATCTTTCCCGTACTACTCAATATGATTATCTTTCTAGGGTTAAGAGAAAAAAGGATTAATAGAAACACATTGCAGTACCTAGTCTATGTCAAATAGTAATTTCTAAACGCAAAACGCGCGAGCGAATTCAAAAAAAAAAAAGAAAAAACATCACTATCCCGCGCATCTACTATCTAAACATCAGCCAGGTGACTGAAAGAGAAAAATCAGACGACTACGTCTGTTGCTGATGTTGATTAAAAATAAAAAATATAATAATGGAGCATAATAGCCCACTCGCGGAGATACGGCGGCCATTTTGAATGCGGCACAACGGACAATTTTCGTACCTATTCCTTTAAAAAGCATAATTACGGGCGCCAAAAGGAATGCAAATAAACAGTCGAGTTTCTTTTTTAATTTTTATTTTTAATTAAAGCTAAGAGGTCCCACTGCGGCGGCGGTTTATCAATCTCAAAAGTGAAATAATTCTAGCTTGAAGTGTATTTGTTGCGTTGAACGATTCTCGATGGATGCAAAATACGTTATCGACACTCTATCCATACTAATATTATAAATGCGAAAGTACCTCTGTCTGTCTGTCTGTTACTCAATCACGCCTTAACTACTGAACCAATTTGCATGAAATTTGGTATAAAGATATTTTGATACCCCAGAAAGGACATAGGCTACTTTTTACCCCGGGAAATAGGATAGGTTTTATCCCGAAAAATCCACGGGAACGGGAACTATGCGGGTTTTTCTTTGACTGCGCGGGCGAAGCTGCGGGTGGAAAGCTAGTTGTGTTATATATCAGTCTGGTTTTGTTACGTGTAGGAAATATTTAATGATTTATACATATGGACAGTGGACATGGACCCTTACAATGGTAGTCATACACATTCGCGCTTTTACGAAAACCCACAAGTGTAGGACAACGTTTGCAAATGTTTTATGTGCCCTCTACACAATGGGCAGCGTTGGGCGAGTAGAGGCAATCACGATAGTGTAGAGCCAAATGGTCTTATCACAAAACAATTTAAACACAGTCTAACTTTAAACCAGGGATCTGTCACTTTAATAGTTGTCTATGTGAAATACGACAAAACCAGATTAAAGAGAACCCGCGTTTAAAGTTAAACCCTGTCTAAAGTTTTTTGTGGTGAGACAGTAAATGTCTATGATCGGCAGGCATTGTAGATGTTTTTTCATAATGTAAATGTTAAAAATATGTAAAGACGATTCAAAAGTGCTTCTAGAAGCAGTCTAATTGAATACATGTTTGAGTTTGTGTTTAATTGCCCTAATGGCGGCAAACGTTGACGATCATTTGTTGGGCCAACGCTGCCCATTGTGTAGAGGACCCATTGCACTACATGATGGCCAACATTCGCAGATTCGTACAAATGTTTGCATGCAAGTAATTGACCGGTGCAAGAACCGATTCAAAAAGGCTTCTATAAGTGTAGTATATTAGTGAGGGTAGATACAAATAATGTCACCGATCGTGTGAAAAATCTAATTGATTGAACAAAATGTTTGAGAGTTTTTTTACCAGCACCACCACATGACCACACCACTGGCCAAGTGTAGGCGATGATGATTATGATGATTATGAAAGTTATTTCTGTATCACAATGCGAATTTAATATTTATTGATTTTGTTTCGGTTTAAATTCTATACCTAATTATTAAGCTCACGAGCACATAAACTATGAACTTTCAATCACGTGGTTACCCATCAATACACTGACCGTGCCAGACGTTACTTAACCCTCATCTCCCTCAACTAGCAACGAGTGCATCAAATATACAAATTGATTGAACCTCCGACCCTATTTCCTCATTGAATATTTTCCTGTTTCATTTAACTGCTGTTTATTTTTATTATTCTTTATAGGAATTGTTAACTAGGTACATACCTAATAAATTTATCATGTGGTCGGTTGTGTGTTTGTAGAGTGCGATCTATGGAATAACTAGAGCTATTCGATAAACCTTTTACGCAAAATATGATGATTTAAGATGATGTAAGTATCGAAACATAACTGAATAAGATTTTAGTAACTACATGTTACATGGGTTGACTGTGGGTTCAGTTCCCGATGATTGAAAAACTTTGAGTGATGAAAATTGTGTTTTTAAATTTCTAGGTGTTCATAGATAATGACATTATACAGAACGTAGGTATATTTATTTAAATATAGAGGTAATATGTCTAAGGGTCTAATTTCATTTACAAAGATTACATAGTTTGCGACTAGATGGCGTTGAGTGAAACATCGTTACGTGAATTATTTTAAATTAATTCTATGTATATTTTATATTATTTCATACATGAATCAAAGTCCAATCGTTACTGTTTTATGAACTTTACTGTGCATTATGAACTTTTAACGGATGTCGGCTATTTTCCACTAAACAATCCTTGCAAAATTGGCTGAACAGTTTCGGATAAAATTTTCCACAACGATAACTGAATTGACAATAGCGTCACATTTAAGTGTTTCTACACGTTCCAAACCATTTTTGCATGAAGTATAGTCCATTATTTGCCTACTTTACACTTTTACATGTAATAGTGTGATAATAGTTGTGGTACGAGCTAAAACAATACCAAAAATCAAAACTTACACATCACTAGTCACTACCCACCAAACACGTGGCCAACCGTCAAACACATCACTCAAACATCTACACCGTACACTACCAACAAATGCCAAACGAACAAAAAATTAAAAACTACACCGCACACAAAATTAAAAACAAATGAAAATTCAAAAAAAGAATCGAACGCGCGTTCGAAATTTCGAAATTCAAACCGCCCGCGCCGCGCTCTACACCATGAACACACCGCACACGCGTGCGCGATGCACGTCCGCCAAACACAATTTGCGACGGGATGCATCCAATCGGCTCGCTTCCCGCGCCGCGTGACGCACGCGTACTCACTAGTCACTACAGACTCGATATACTCCCCTCGTTGCGAGTTTCAGGAACAGAGAGCGACACGCGGCCGCCATCTTGGATCTCGTGCCGCGTTCACATTGGCCGCGCGTAATGACTCAATATCGTAGATTGTAGTGTACAACGTACGTTACTTGTATTGAGTGGCAGATCATACGTTCCAGTTTAAATTTGCTACTGAATACAAGTGAAGTAAGAAGGGTATTGTAATTTAGATGATAACGATCGTTACAATTTTGAAGCAAAACCAATCAAAGTTCACGTTTGCCTCGCAACGTGACTGCATTGTAGTTTATTGTACTTATATTCAGTGGCAGATTTCAAGCAGTTATTGCCTAATCTCTTTTCGAATAATATGTGATATAATACGAGCTTTACAGCTTTTGTATATGTACTTAAAAATATGTAGCCAGTACAGAAGAAAAATAAAGAAGCACGTTACACTTGAGATAAGCTTGTCTGATTTCAATAATAATGAACTGAATAATTTTTAATTTTCAGGGCCAATTCAAACAGTACTTATACAGCAGCACGTACAGTACTATACTTTGCTACAGTAAGATTGAGTAGATGCACGTTACACTTATTTACTGCACGCATTCAATATCTATAAGACACAATCCCCCCAATTTGCCTACCTCAATCGACTCTACTAGCAAAGCCTGCCTCTACTGTAAACGCCTGATATCATCCCGTGGAATGTTGATTACCGAGCCGAGCTTGCTGATGGAATTCTCAAATGTCGCACGCACGCACACATGCACAAACCCAATTATTGTGTTTAATAATCTCATACCGTCATCGTCATGCCAATATTGTATGTCAACTGTCAATCAGCACTAAACTGATGTGCGAATTTCAATGTAACATGTTAGAGACTAATAACTTCACCCGGGTTGACCCGTACTAGATAAGTAGCCTATGTAACTAGAAAAAGATGTTCTTCCTTGTGGTAATGATTGCTTTATTAGGTCAAATAGTTCAAATCGTAGTAACAAAAAATCTTTCCACTTTTTAGTGTTAGTGCCTATAAAGTGTTGATATATTTTTATAAACTACTCGCAAATAACATATTTAATATTTAAGTTTACTTTAAAATCCGAAAATAAATGTTCGCCTACAATGCGATAACATTAATTGTCATGTCAATAACACCACTGTTTAAACAGTATCAACGAATTGAGACGACCGAAATAACAATAAAGCATTAAATAAATACACAAACAAACACATAATGATAAAGCTTTGCTGTTAGCGTAGGTTACATATAGATAAATATTTATAACAAAAACGTCGAGTTTCGTGTAAATCATTATTGCTTAATTATTAATGAAATAATAACATTTACTATGGCAATAATATAAAATCACCAAGAACATTAGAAGGCGTTGTTACCATTGTTTTCGTGTACAATTTGAAGTAATAGTTAATCTTATGTTTTGTAGATATTTTTAATCGGTTTAAACGTAGAAAATATAATTATAAATGTTACTGCTTTTTCCAAATTAATAAATTAAACCTAAAAACATCATACGGCATTTCTATACCAGTTATTATCCCAACCAAACGCTCTACGAGTCAGTCGTCTATCACGTTCAAACGCTCCACCGTGCACCGCTAAATTGAAATCCTACGGGATGAAGGGGGGTAGAATTAAAAAAGTCGCAATCCCGATGACGTCAGGGGGCCGTTTGTGGGGTTATAAAAACAATGGATCGAGAGCTAACGATCTAGACGTTCGCTGTGTACAGATATACATACATATGTACATATTTTGTATCGTGGGTACATACATAATATGCACTATTGATACGTTGCGATGTGGGAGTGATATTATTTTTTCAAGTTATTGTATTTTTTTCACATTAGAAAATATATATATTTTTAATTACTTTCAAAAAATTAGCTTATTATTTTAACCTATATACGTACGTCTCTATGATTAGTAGGACAGCCCTATTTTGCTTGAATAGTATTTCTCCTTACGAAATTATTTCAATGCTTATTATTCATTTTTAGTAAGCTTCGACATAATAAGGCTTATAACTAATTTAAGAGAAGAATAAGTAAGCTAATATTTATGTAATTTCGCGGGACAAAAAACTTTTATTCGACTTTCCCAGTTGGCTCTTATACTAAGTCTAAAACCTAACAAGCCGTTTACACTACACATCTAAAAGAACCTACATTTCAAAAACAGTAAAAACAACGTCGAGTAAAAACAAATCACATATAGGTAGGTGCTATGTGTAAATTTCTGTTACCACCGCATTACCTGGCGATACCTACATATTTGAATTTTAAATTTGATTTGATTTCGTCACCGATAAACTGTTATATGTAAATTTTATACATTCATACCGTACATATACCTACCTACGTTTAAGTAGGTCAAAGGGAAGAATAAATCGATTGTTATAGAGATTTAAAAGGTTCGATGAACATTTTGTCTTTGAAATTTCAATCCCATAATAAAGATTAATTAAAATCATCGATAAGTTAATATTTAAAGCAGAAGTTATTAAATAAAACCGGCATATAGTGAACTAGCTTTCCGCCTGCGGCTTCGCCCGCGTTTTCAAAGAAAAACCCGCATAGTTCCCGTTCCCGTGGGATTTCCGGGATAAAACCTAGCCTATGTTACTCGTGGATAATGTAGCTTTCGAATGGTGAAAGAATTTTTAAAATCGGTCCAGTAGTTTATGAGCCTATTCATTACAATCAAACAAACAAACAAAGTTTTCCTCTTTATAATATTAGTGTAGATTAATAACACTCCATCCCATCCCATCGAACGCAATCCCATCATCCCAATTCCCATCTCATCAGTCATCACATGTTACCTCATCACAGTTAGACAACACTTTGCAATATAATCTAAACAAATAGATACCTCTATAAAATTATCGTGTCGGTGTTTACAATTAAACTCCTTCCAATTCTCATGAAACGGATATTCTAGTATCCCAATAATTTTAGAGTAGCATAGCTATAACTTACTTGCTACCTATTTACGGAAAATTAAAAAAAATTCAATCGAGGCAGGATTCGAACCCGTGCCTTTCGCCATACCGGGCGATTTGAATGCTATAAAACTAAATATTAAACATATTTACGGCTACAAGTACACCCCATCCCATCCCATCAACGTATCTCATCTCATAATATCATGTCATAGACAATCCGTTGCATCAAATCGTTATATATTTTAATGTCAAACTTAAAAAATCCGGTATTATAATTATAACGCATCCCATCATGCATCCATCCTATCCCATCTCATCTCGCTAGACAATCCGTTGCAACTTGCATCGAATCGTTATATTTTAATGACGTCATACAGCATGAGAGCCACTCGATAGATCGTTGCGACTGTAACCGACTGCGGGGAGAGGGGTCATGTTTTTTGTAAGTATGTTATAGTGGAATTTTAATTTTCAATGCTTTAGAGGAAGCAAATCCTTTCTCATATACTTATAGGCGTATATTTCTTATTTTATTTATTTAACTATACTAGTTCAAGTGTTCATTGTTAAAACATTACCTACCAAGAAATTAATCATCTGAACAATCTACAAGTTGCCCATTGACTTATTTTATCTATACATAAATAAGGTTCATCAAAATAAGTTATTTCTTTTTACACTTACGGTCTATTAAAGTAACAAACTAACAAAAAAATTGAATTTTTCTTTTAAGAAAATAGAGACTTCATAAAAATGCATTAAAACCTAGTTTCAACAACAGCTAACGCAAACAAACAACGCGTATCGCTCGATAAATTTAAAATTCAAGATTTTCGTCATCGATAAACTGTTACAATACATATTGAATATATTCAATGCATTTCAATTTGTTACGAAAAAACTGTATTTTGTTCAGTAGATCATTTTTTCTCTGAACTTTTGGAGATAACATTAATATTACAGATAAGGCTTTGTCAACAAAAACTGTGATTCAAAAATAGGACAGTATCTAATATTCTATTCTATTCTATTCTAATATTTCTAATTCTAATACATATTTCTAATATATATTATAAAGGCGAAAGTTTGTAAGGATGAATGGATGTTTGTTACTCTTTCACGTAAAAACTACTGAACCGATTACAATGAAATTTAGCACAATATAGAGGGTAACTTGGATTAACACATAGGATAGTTTTTATCCCGGAAATCCCACGGGAACGGGAACTATGCGGGTTTTCCTTTGCAAACGCGGGCGAAGCCGCGGGCGGAAATCTAGTAAATTATATATATTTAAATGTATAGTCTGGTATCATTGAATAACATAAAAATAACAAAAAATACTGTCGCTTTGACACTTGGCCAAGTACCTAAATAATAATTTAAGGGTTTTCAAATATATTTTTTTACAAATCTCAACAACAATATTCATTCTCTCTTACAAAAAACTCAAACATTCATTTATATTTTATTCAATTAGACTTTTTCTAGAAGCTCTTTTGAATCGACATAACATATTTTAAAAATTTATCACGAAAATTCGTATATTATGATGCTCTTGCATTGAATTTTTCGACAGTGATTGACCAAATTATTAAGTAGATATGCTACATTACAGCTACTACGCAAATAAACTATAGTTTACAATTAATTCCACATCCTATAATTTTTGCAAAATTCCAAATTCAAAAAATCCCCGCCAAAACACAGATGACAAACAAAGATGGCGCTCGTCGCTCGAACACACAATAAAGGGCGGCCGTACACGGACCGCTTCAAGCAGTTGAGTCCGACTGCTTAAAGCCGCGACCGCACTGAACTATAGAAATTCATTCACCGCCGTACACATGACTGCTCGAGTCGTCGCGACAGCTTCAAGCCGTCAACTGCGCGGTTTGTAGACAGCTCGAGCAGTCAACAACCGACCGCTCGAGCAGTCCGTGTATGTCGCTCAAACTCAAACTCAAACATTTATTTATTCAATGAGACTTCTTCCAGAAGCAGCCGTTAACTGCTGGAGCCGCCCGTGTACGGCCGCTCTAACCGCTATCGAGCCGCGCGGGGTCACCGTTTCCTATCACCACGGCCGCACTTATCGTTGTCACTTCCCGTACGATGTGAAATATTGAATTTGTTTCTTTTTTTTCGTGTTCGATATTTTTTAGGGTTGCTACTGTATTATAGAATAGGTATTGGATGCTGTAGCAATATGTTAATAAAGAGCGTGTGTTCTGAGCACACGTGTCAGAAGTGGAACTTCTTTGGCAATGTTCAGAGATCCCAAAATCCTTTTTTGTAGCGTTTACTATTGTTGATTGTTGTATTATGTTCTACAATAAATATTAACCCAAATTTCTTATCTGCATAGGATATTATGGTTAAAAATTAATTATTTCCTTATAGCTCAAATGGACCAAATATTTTGTAATTATAATAAATAATGAACAATTATTATTTATTACCCTTGTAAAATATTTTTAAACATTCATCAATACGTCATAATATTAACATAGCAACAAAAGTCAAAACCTAACCTAATTTAAAATGTCACAAATAATATTTATTTTCAATCAAGTGCCAGCCCTACCAAAAGTGATTCCGCGAATTTCGAAATTTGAAAAACGTCGTTAAAAAGGTCACAGTTCTAATCTGATGACCGTTGACATCGGCCATATTGACGGAGTCCATTTTTTTTAATGAACCTTTTTGAATATCGATTGATTGTATGGGCTCTATATTAGATATGGGTAAATATATTTACATTTACTTATATCAGATTCAGTTTTTATATTGATCTTTAAACTAATAGTGTTGTTTTTTGTGTGTGCGAGGAAGTCATCAAATTATTTCAATAATTTATGCTGTCTGTATTCATGAAAATCCATTCTACATAGTATAAAATAACTGCAAAGTATATTCGAATATCAACGATTACAAGTCTGTCTGTTTATTTGTACTTTCACGTCGAAACTGGTGAATCAATTTTGATTGGTTTTACTATTAAGATATTAATAGGTGTATTGAATTCCATATCTCCCCCATAACACATTTCAAACACACAAAAAACCGATTCCTTACCAACCATTAACTCGAAATTAAAGATATCGCATCATGTCGATCGCAATATCTAGATATAAAACTGAGTCTAGATATAAGCCGCTTGCTTTTGACAGGCCGCCATTTTGAATCCGTATCGAACATGGCTTTGAGTTATTTCTTTATATTGTAGTTTTATTGTATCGTTAGATAAGTATATTAACAATGCCCAATGGTCAGATAGTAAAGTAGCTTGTAGCTGTTTAAAAAAGTTTCTGAGATGAAATGTTTCATATGGATTTTTTTAATTTCGACAATTTTAATTATTTATTATCTACTAGCTTTTCGCCCGCGTTTTCAAAGGAAAACCTGCATAGTTCCCGTTTCTGTAAGATTTCCGGGATAAAACCTATCCTATGTGTTAATCCAAGTTACCCTCTATATGTGTCTATATGTGTGCTAAATTTCATTATAATCGGTTCAATAGTTTATTCGTGAAAACCTTTCCTCTTTATAATATCAGTATAGATTATTAGCCGTTTAATTAAATATAGGTACTTACCATGAATATGTTTCCATAGTTGTTTTCATAACATCTACTGTGTATGTGTTATCTGAAACCAAAGATAAATAACATTAATAAAACAGAATAGGTATGTAATAGTAGGATACTTCGTCATCTTATTATAGTAATTATAGATATTCTTATCTAGATAGATTCTGCGGCGTCAACGCGTGGTATTCGGGAATAAAGTAGTCTATGTGACAATAAAGACTATACCGGGTATACTAAGCTCAAAGGAGGTTATAGTTTTGCATACGCTGAGTACGTAAAAAATACTTATAAAATTCCAGAAGCATTTTTTTTTCAAATAGATTAATTCTTAAAGTACCTACACCCATAACAAGCAACCCGTCCAACTTTGCACGTGAGCTTTCTTTAAAGATGTTTTCATAGACAAAATGCTCACATTAGCGAAGCGGTATATGCCGGCTGCGCGAAGTTTGAGGAGAAACCATGGATCTTAAGGAAAAATTTAGCAAAAAAATTTTGATGTAATTTTTTTGGTAAGTATTGTTTACGTGATCAATGTATGCGAAACTACGTCCCTTCGCGCTTAGTATACCGATAGCACAGACTAATAATAATATACTGCCGATAGTGGGCTGTGGGACACCCTGTATAGCTGGTAATCTATCTCCGTAGCAAATTCCATACAAATCTGATCCGCTGTTTTGCGTGAAAGAGTAACAAACATATACAATTTCACGTTTATTATATTAGTAGAAATAAGATTTATCAAATCACCATCGTAAAAAGTAATTCCATGGTTACCATATAACCACGGCAATTCTAAATCATGGCACCATACGTTTTGACGACCCATCCGAAATGTGACCGCTCGTTATCTCGCTTGACATGAAATATAATATTACAACGGACTCTTGTTGTTCCATCTACAGTATCAATGTCAGTGTATTGGCTAGGGTTGGCAAATACTCATTTTTAAATATTTTTTTTTAATTTTTCAATTATAATTTTTAATACGCATGTTTATTGCAGGAATTTTATTACGTGTGTTAATTATTTACTAACGTTTTCCTTGTGTATAGTGAAAATAACATGATTTATTGAAATTATGTAATACTAGCGACCCGCCCCGGCTTCGCACGGGTGCAATACTGATACTAAATACACTACAGAAAAACTGTGAACGTTGTATATAAAAACATAGCGGCCCGCTCCGGCTTCGCACGGGTATAAAATAGATAGCCAGGCGGCCGGCCGGTACCGCCGCAAACGCTACGTCCCGCAATTTTTAAATCTGTAATATCTTCGAAAATATTCACTTAAATCATACGGTGTAAAGGGCCATATATATCTATATTAAATGAACAATGTATTCAAGGTATTTAATTGGTTAAGGATTAATGCTGTATTGGTTAAAATCGCATCGAAAATTAGCCATTATTTGTCGTAAAAAGTAATGACAAAAAAAAGTTATTGTGGGTTATCCATAAGAGATAGACATATACCATCGCGTACTTTTCTGTAGACCTTTTCAATGTGTATAATACTTAGTACATTATTTTGATAAAACTCGTAGGGTTCAGCCTGCGTTTGCAATTTAAGCGGAAAAAATGTAATTTTTTACGACATCACATTAGAAACCTCAAAAATAACAGTACTTCTCCACTATTTAATGGATGTTATTATACATATAAACCTTCCTCTTGAATCACTCTATCCATTAAAAAAAACCGCATCAAAATCCGTTGCGTAGTTTCAAAGATTAAAGCGTACAAAGGGACATAGGGACATAGGGACATAGGGACAGGGAAAGCGACTTTGTTTTATACTATGTAGTGATGACTTGATTTCTCTACAAGTACAGATGTTTCAGACATTTGAATTGTTACCTATAATTTTAACGATATTTTTTTCCCTTGTCCTAGACAAATTGTAATTATTACACTACAAAATAGCCCTTGTATGTTGTAGCCATCGTATTTTATTCAACAAGTCAGTGAAGTGTGTTCAAGCGACAATTTTTACTATAATTCTAAGAGAAAACTTTAGAAAATGCAAGTACATATTGTTTTTATGTATTGCACGCATTAAAACCTCACTGGAAATATTTTTCTTTCTCATATGCAATGTATCGAAGTTCCAAAACAAGTATTATTTTAATCTATTCAATGCATTTCCCGCTTGAAAACCTTACTGGATATACTTTTCTCTTGTGCCATCGAGGTGTCAACCCTAGCACCACTAGGGGTGCCATTAGCCACGAATTGGGGTCAATTGTTGTTTGCCCATTGCCTCGTTACGGCCATCTTTGAAATTATTCGGTTATGGCCGCGAATGGAACGCGATTCGCGCGGGAAACGATTTTCAAATCAAATTTTAATTCAATAGATCCATGGTTCGATATAGGTGAGAGGGGTGTCAAAAAATGTGTACATTTTATGATTTTTTTCAAATACATTATACTTTGGTTTACGAAATTTATACTAAAAATAATATAACTTATTATTTTGTTATACTTAGGACTAAGTTTGATCGCCATGAAAAAAGCCTGAAGATATAAAAGTAGATCTTTAGTTAACAGATAACTAAGGAATATTTTGCATCTCATGGCCTGTTTTTGTTAAAATTAACATGAGGCACACTGTGTATAAGCCATCCATACTAATATTATAAATGCGAAAGTAACTCTGTCTGTCTGTCTGTTACTCAATCACGCCTTAACTACTGAACCAATTTGCATGAAATTTGGTATAGAGATATTTTGATACCCGAGAAAGGACATAGAATAGGTTTTATCCCGGAAATCCCACGGGAACGGGAACTATGCGGGTTTTTCTTTGACTGCGCGGGCGATGCCGCGGGTGGAAAGCTAGTAAGGATATAAGTATAAATAGATTCGATTAAATGTATTGAAATATTTTGCAGCCGTTTGCACAGATAGATTCAATATAAATTACAGATACAATGCCATGTTTTAATGTTTAGGAAACTAATCTTTATATCGATAAATGATAATACTGAAATCGGGTTAACAGCAAGTTAAATAACATTTCAATATAACTAACGAGAATATCATTCAATAAATTAATTATTATATTTGCGAATATCAGGCGTTAGTCGTTAATTGAAATCAATGATTATGCGGTGTTTTGCGTGATTAACAAACTAGAGGTTTGATTTTGACAGTACAATTCAAACAGTAGATAATAATGATTTACAATGTGTACGAGAAAGATAAAAAAACGCAAATTTCTGTTACATACCTAGAACATAAAAAAACACATTTTTTATAGAAAACAATCTATATAAAAATTGTTTAGCTTATCTCCGGAAATGATGGACTGATTTTGATTGAAATTTCCATAACCGATATCTGTGATATGACGAAACTTTGTTAGATTTCATGCATTAGTATTTACTATTTAGTATACTAATTCCACGCAAAAAATGTAGGTAGTTATAGAATCAAATGACGATGTAAATTACCAATCAGTTATCAGTAGCAATAGGTACACGACATGAAAAATTTTAAGACCTTCCTTATCTTTTCACCAAATATCATCAAAATCATATCATATCATATTTGCTCATCACACAGACAGAGCTTTTTTTGCATTTAAACAACATTATAGTAGACAAAATTGTTCTATCGCGAATAATTTCAATTATAAACGGAACCCGAGTAAAACTACGTTCAAGCTAGTTCACAAAATAAAAAAAAAATCACAAAATAATGTAACATTAATTGTACTAAATACCGGACCATTTTAACTATTCCCGGGACCCGATTGAAACAGCGTTCAAGCTAGTTCAAAGAAAAATCACAAAAAAAAATATTTTTTGTCATATTTGTACTATTATGACAGGCAGCCTAAATTACACTGATAAGGGCGGGCCAATATGTTATCAGCGAGGAAGTAGCGTGGGTATCTCGACATTGCTGATATGGGTGTGCAGTGTGCTATATAATATTTGTAGTTTTAAGTGTATTAAGATTGTATTTATAGTAATTGAGTAAGTAGGAAGTAATCTTTCGAGCAATAACTGCTATTGAAATGAATTCCATTGAGAGTATGCGGCCGAGTGACATAAGAATATATATTTTTTTATTAATTAGGTACCTATTTTTTGTTATTTAGATTTCAATTTAGGCTTACTTGTAAATTAAGTTAAATAAATTAAAAGTCTACTACATATTATATTATTATTTTGTCACGCATTTTGGTAACATAACAAATGGTAATATCATAAATTTAAAATTATTGAATAAACTACCAACGTAATCGTAACCTCATAACCGCTTTATCAATACAAAAAAAAACACATTTAAATCCTTCAAAAAAAATTACATCGCACTACC